>VXBS01007928.1:520775-579485 GCA_013400255.1 Sitta europaea
TTGTTTTTAATTACTGTGATAAATGGCTGCTGTGGCTGGAGCTTGGCTGGAGGCCGGGGTGTTGATGAATCTGTGAGGCTGCTGGAGGCTGGCAGTGCACAGAGCAGCCTCCCCTGCCCCTGCCTGGGCTGTCTGAGCCACCCAGACTGGGCCACCTCTGCCCCTTCCTCCCTCTGGGTGCTCCTCGCCCTTCCAAGGATTGTCACCTTCTGCTGTTGGTTTATCCCAGCTTCTTGTCTGGGCCACGTTCCCAAAGCTCTGCTTCCAGGAGGGGTTTGGGCAGGGCAGGGGTCACATCCAGGCACAGCTGGTGGGAGCAGTGGTGTCCTGGTCAGTCCCAAGAGGGTTCATTCTGTGTCTCTGCACTCTGGAAGAGTTCCAGACTCACCCAGATGTTGGGTTTGTTGCAGGTGTTTGTGCAGGCTGTTGGTTTTCCAAGAAACTCACAGCTCCTGCTGCCCTGCACCTCCCATGCACCTTCTGCTGTCCCTTCCTTACCCAGACTCAGTCTCTTGTTTGCTAAAAATCCTTGGGCACAGGAAACGTGGTCAGAACAGGAGGGAATGAACCATTCCACTGAATTCACTGGATTAACAATTCCAGTTAATTCCAGCAGGTAGTATCAGAAGGGGGAACAATTTCAGACTGAGGATAGGTAGGGTTAGGTGGGATATTAGTTGAATGTTTTTTTTCCTGTGAGGTCCTGGCACAGTTTTCCCAGAGCAGCTGTGGCTGCCCCATCCCTGGAGGTGTCCCAAGGCCAGGCTGGAGCACTCTGGGACAGTGGGAGCAGGGGATGATGATGAGATGGGATTTAAGGTCCATTCCAACCCAGGCCATTCAGTGATTCCACACCATTGATATTCACTTGTTGCTCTGTGTGTGCTGGTGATTTATTATTTTTAGTGTGACTTTGTGTGGTGACATTGGAATTGTTCCCTCAGCACGGGATTTTGGCTGGGGTTGTTTATGATGGACAGTGTGTGATTTTTTTTTTTTTCTTGTAATGAAGAATGTCTGGTTCAATGCCTAGATGTGCTTGTGTGGGATCTGTTGAAATTCTTATAAATCCCATAAATCACCAGGGACAGTGAAGCTGTAACCTGGAAAAGCCCTTCAGGTGGGAAGGCAGGACACTGATGCTCCAACCCTCGAGCATCAGCTGTTTCAAGAGGAGGGAGCAGATCCACAACCACGTAGATAAAACCTCAGGAAGTTTTATTTTTCCAGCTGTGACAGAAACCTCTGAGCCCTTCTGACCATCCCAGCTCACCCCAGCCCCTCTCCACGGGCAGCAAGGCTGATGAGAATCCTCAATTTTGCCTCTGGGAGTAGAAAACTCTGGGAAGTGACTCTTTGGGCATGTTGTGGTGGGTGGGAGCTGATTATGTAACTGCAGGAAGGGGAAGGCGGGCACGGGAGCTGTAACACGTCTATAATTAAGCACAACAAACAGCCAGAAAACAACAAACACTCCTTAAACCCCATTCTTGGCCACAGCTGAATTATTATTTTCCTGCCTTGGCAAAGTCGTTAGAGGGGAAAGCGACAGGGGGAGAAGCAGCTATGTGTTAATTTGTGAAGTGTGTTTGGAACCTTTTTTTAAGGTTCTTTTTTTTTTGTTTTTGTATCTTTAATGAATGAAAATTAAATCTGAGAGCCCTGGTGAGAGCAGCAGAGCTCCCTCAGGCCGTAGGCAGCTCCTATTAATAGCACCTGGCACTGCTGTTCCCACCAGTTGGGTGAAAAAGAGCCCCAGTTCTGGAGTGCTTTTCCAAGCAGGGAGGGGAGGAACTAACCTGGAGTAATTCCTGCTCTTCGAGCCAAGTGTTTATCCACTTTGTGAATGAATGGAAATGTGCTTTATTTATTAAAATGAGCAAAATGCCTTTTTCCTTCAGGACTTGGCATATTTTTGCTGTCCATGCTGCCTCCTCTCCCTTTAAGCCGTGTGTTTTCAAGAAACCAGCAGAAAGCTCTGGTTTATCTGGATGGTGGTGGGCTCAAATTAATGCTCCTGGGTTTCTTGGCTGTGTCTTTGCCCTCAGAGCAGAGTCCTGTGGCTGTGGACATGATCTTACCCTGCTGTATCTTACCCTCCTCCCTTGCTTGCCTCTAATTAATCTGCTGTTAATAACCCAGCCCAAGAGAGCTGCAGATGTGAGGAGTCACAGGCAGAAAGAGCTGAAATTTAGAGTGACGTTCCCAGGGAATCTTTCAGGTTGGTGGAACCAGAGTGTAGCCTGGTTTTTCCCAGGCCTGCAGCTTCTGAGTTTTTGAGTTCTGTTTCTTCATGATGGTTTGGGTTTTTGAACAACTTACCCTGTTTCTCAAAAAAAGACAAAACTTTCCTGTGGCTGCAATCAGGTCGGGGTCAGCAGATGTCGCCGTGGCGAATAACGTACGACACGAGATCTTCTCCAAACAGCTTGGAGAAATCAATCTGACTCCAGTTTATGCAAACAAAATGACCCCTTTTATACATTTTGGACAGGCCACTGTGATTGGTGTGAGAGAGACAGAACTCTTCACCCACACTGGCCAAAGCAGAGGGACAGCAAAGAAAGTCTGTTCCACAGAAAGAATCCCAGATTTCATTGCAGAAACAAACCTGATGTTTATGTTCAAGCTGTGAGAACAAGCTTTTAAACCCCAAAACATCATGAAGAAACAGAAACTCAGAAGCTGCAGACCTGGAAAAAACAGACTACACCAGAGTTTCTGCCTCTGCTGCCATTCCCAGCTGTGGTGGGAGGCAGGATTTCCTCCAGGTCCCCCTGACCTCCTGCTCCAGCAGCCTGCCCAGAAATCCGGGGCTGTTGCTTTTTCCAGCTGTGCTGGTGAGCTCAGTGCAGCCTTGTTCTCACAGGGCCATGTCTGTCTGTCTGTCTGTCTGCCTGCTGCCTCCCCCAGGCTCACATTCCCATTTCTGGGGATTTTTTGGGGGTCACTGGGCTGTCCTTGCCTGCCTGGTGCTGGGGGAGGGCTGTGCTCCCCCACACAGGTGTGACACCTGAGCAGAACTCGCTGGGTGTGGGAGTGTGGATGAGGAACAACAGGCTGGGGAATGGAGGCAGTTCAGGGAATTCCAGGGGATGAGGCAGGAGCTGTCAAGGCTTGGGTACCACCCAGTTTTTTTGCTTATTTACTATAAAGAAAACCATTTTAAAGGAGGTGCTGTGAGGTCCTTTTTGCACATGGATGAGGATTTCCCTGCTGTGCTCTGGAATTGTCAATCTTCAGTGGGGTGCTGGAATGCTGCTGGCACCTGGAGATCTGAAGGGATGATCCCAGCAATCCCACTGCCCTGGAATGCTCAGGCAGGAGCCAGGGACTGCCCTTAGAGCCCTTCCTATGTGGGATTTTCTCTTTCACACCTCGAGGCACAGTAAATCCAAACTGTCATTATCCCTAAGTGTGAGCTTCCAGCAGATTTGCAGGAGCTGCTTCCAAGAGAATAATTCAGGGATAAGGAGTCCCCAGATCCAACTTAGGAATGCCTTGTAACAATTCCCAGGGAGCAATTCCAGCATCCATAATGCTGGGATTCTTGGGAGGACCCACACCTGTGGTGATAGGGCACAAAGGTACAAATTTGGGGCAGTTTGTGGGGTTTTGATGTGGAGCTGGAGTGTGGGAAGCAGCCCTGGGGCAAGGAGGAGTAAAGGGGCTGGTTAAAAAGACAAAGGCACAAACCTGAATGTCATTTTAGAAACCTTGGTTTAAAAAAAAAAAAAAGAAAAGAAAATCCAACTCAGAGGCTGTTAAGAGCAGAATGAAGGCTCAGATCAATAGGCTTTGAATGAATTCCTATAAAAAGGAAGAATTTGGGTTTTGACTTTGTAGGCACACTGCAGGAGAATGGAATCCATTGTCCCCAAAGGAGCTGTTCCAGCCCTCCTCTCGTCGAGATACTCGGGGATTTTAAAACCTGCCAGCTTTTACTGGTGCTGGGGAAGGAAAGAAAGAGGTAGAGGAGAGCTGGAAATTAAACCACAAATGTTCACAATAAAATAGTGATAGAAATGGAGGTGGATAGGGAAGGAGAGAGAATCTGGATCCAGTGTCAGGGCAGCTGTAACTCACCTGGGGGTTTGGCTGCTCTCAGGTCTTGCTGCAAAGGCTGAAATCAACCCAGAGTTGGGGGGTTGTGTATTTTGGTGTCAAAAATGTGATTCCCATCCAAGAAATTGCTTGGGTGCCCCTCCACCTTTTGAAAGAAGCCCAAAATCTGGCACTGAAGTGTTTTCCAAGCAGGTACCTGAATGTTTGTGCCTCTCCTCTTGTCAAATCCACAAACTCGTGTTCTGCACACAAACAGATTTTCCACCTTAAGTCTGAGTGGATATATGGCAAACTTAAATCTTTTGGATAGTGATAATTCATTTTTTGGTGGTGTTTCTGGGCTCTCCCTCCCAAATCTCCTTCCAGAGGGAGTCAGTGGGTGCCCTCTGAGGGCTGGAGGCGTTTGGACAACATTTGAATCCAGGCTGGGATTGCCAGGCTTGTTATGGCATAGACAAAATTACATTTTGGAAGCTCCTTTGGATAAATCCATGCATGAACAGCTGGGAACCCTTGGAGGAGCAGCTGGGATTTCCTGGGGAAGGGGATTCCCCTGCTGGCTGTCGAGCTCTGAGATTGCCCCTTCCAGCCCCAAGCTGAGCCAGAGATGGGAATAAAAGTGTGAAATTTGTGCTTTTTCCCCTTGATGGTGCAAAACTCAGGGTTGTGTTTTGATGGGGCTTCTGGGCACTCCATCCTTGTACTCACCCAAATCCTGGTGGATCACCTGCTGCCAAACCCAAATCAGTTCTTTAATTTTTTAAATTTCTTTTTTCTCAGATCTTTGGGATTCCTACAAAGTCAGGATACTGGAAGGTCCAAACCTGAAAGGAGTTTTTGAGCTCTGTTTAATGACATTTTGTTTGTGGTGGGTTTTGTTGGGTTTTGCCCCAGATTTCCATTGGGAGGATGGGATATTTCAGGGCTTGCAGTATTATCCTGTACCCTCAGTGTCCCATCACTGTGGGATTCTGGAAAAGGGAGAAAGGATCTTTGGGTCCTGGTTTTGAGGCTGGAATAATGCTGAGAAGGGCTCCCTGCATTTATCACCTCCTGCGGGGTTTATTTGGAGGTGGATTTTATATTTTCGCTGGATCTTTTTGGACTCCAGCTCCTCTCCAAAGCGCACCAGGAGCGTGTGGGGCCAGCAGGCAGCTCCAGAGCCGCTGCTGGCAGCTTTGATTCTCCTCTTGCACATGACAGCGATGGATTGCCGGCACAGCGATGACTAAACGGCTTCGTTAGCGCGTCGTTAATTACCTTCATCCCGGGCAGGCGCTGACCTGGTGCTACCAGAGCCCTGTTGCTTGTCCTGAGCTGTCAGGGGGAGAATTATGAGAGTCTCTTCATCTGGTGAATCACTGGTTTGGGGTGAGGGAAGTGATTTTGCAGAGGTGATGCCTTCAGTTTCAGCTTTTATATTTTTTAGGTTCTGGGCTGTGTTGGTGGGCAGTTTTAGGTTTTATATTCAGTGCTGCTGAGCTCTCTTCACAGAGCAGACAAAACAATTCCTGCTCCAGCTTGGGACCAAGGAGAATTTTCAGGCCCAGGAACAAAACCAATGGTGAAGGGAGAAGGAAAACCAAGGAGGATGGAGCTCCATAACCTGGAGCTGTAATTGGACAATTAACTCCAATGTGCTGATGAACCAGAAATTATTAAAGTGTGAGCCCTGTGATCCATTCTGTGCCCAGTTTGTGTTCATCTCTGGTGCTGTCCAGGTGTGTCCAGGGAGGCCTTTTAATAAATCCCTGCTTTATCCTTTTGCTCTGCCTGCTCTCTGTCCCAGCTCAGCCTCCAGAAGGCAGCACAGGGAATTTACCTCGTGTAACCCACCTGGAAGCTCTTGGAGTGGCTTTTCCAGTGCCCTGTCCCACTGTGGGGATGGGAATGGCTGAGCTGCTGCACCACAGGGCAAAAACCCCTGTGGAAATGTTGTTAAAAGCTGTTATTTCCTCATTTTGCTAAATATTAGGCTTTTCTGTGAGTGCTGTCTGTAGACTTCAGGTGTGAAATAATGGCTGCATCTTCTAGTTCTGTTTTGGGATTTTGAGGCACAGGGTGGAATTTGTTGGTCTTGTGCTGTGCAGAGACTCAGATAATCCTTGTGGGTCCCTTCCAGATGAGGATATTCTGTGGTTCTCTGTATTTTTTCTTTGCTGTGCAGAGCAGGACTTGATTTGACTGACAAGACATCATTTTTGGGGACAAGGAGCCGTGATAATTTCATTTGGGGCGCTTCTGTAGTGCAAATAAATGGCAGTAAAATCCAGCCAGGCAGAAGGAGCAGGGTGTGGGCTGGAAGGAGGGAAACACATTCCAAGTGCAGCTGGAAAAAAAGCTGCTCCAGGTTCCCAGTGCCTGGGTTATTCCTGGCCAGAGCTAATGATGATGTATGAGCCTTGCAGAACACTCTTCATCCTGACACCTCCACTGGAGAGGTCTCTGACATTATTCTCACTAGGTACAGGTGATAAAATTAATGCATGAGGAGAGAAAGTTTGGCTGAGCAGCAGAGCCAGGGAGGAAATCTCTGTGTCCTGAGGCAGTGTCAGTTTGGCCTTTCCCAGCTCCTGGAATTTGCTGGTGCTGTGATTACTAAATCAAAGCCCTGCTGTTTTGGAAGGTCAGCAAGCTTTATTCCCCTATTCCTACATAATTCCTTGTCTGGTGGCTTCCATGGGATGCCACAAAGGGCTCTGAACTGCACAGCCCAGCATCTGCCAGTGAGCAAATCAAACAGGAGTTTGCCAGCAGCAGCAGCTCCCTTCTGCTGAGCAGCTGCTGGCAGTGCCACGTGCCAGTGCTTGAGCTCCCACAGAGCTTGTTGCAAAGTTTTGGAGGGTTTTTTGAGGGTGCCAAAGCTTCTACAGCTCCCTAAAGCCTGTGGCTGGTTTGAGATGTGGCCTTATGGATAGGGTCACACCTATCCCAGGGACACAGGCACCCCTTATCCTGGTTTTGGGACACAATCCTCAGTTTAGCACTTTAAACTAAGTTTAAGTGCTGAATTACACCAGTTTGCCTGCTGCTGAAATGCATCTGTATCCCTTTGTCCCTCTCAGGGTGCTGAACTCTGCATCCTTCTGTCCTGCCCTTGTCTCCTGCCCCGTGGCTCTTGGTCAGTAGCAGCTAAAACCTGTTTCTTGCAGTTTGTGGGGCTTTTTTGTCTTATTTTTGTCTTTCATGGAGCCATTGGAGCCATTCTGCACCAACCCAGGGATCTGCCAAGACCTGATTCAAGATTTTTTTGTCTCCTTTTTATAACCCCACTGCTCCTACCTTTATGCCAGGGAAAATGTGTAGGCCAGGAGACACCCAATGAGGCAGCACCAGTGGGAGCAGGGATAAAGCCAGGAAAAGCCACAAAGCTCAGGGAAATCCTGTGTTGGACAGCAGCATGTGCCTTCCCTCCCAATCTGCTCCTTTCCTTGGCTCCCCCTTGGTTCCAGGGCTGGCTCTGCTGCCTCCCTCAGCTCCCCCATCACCCTGGATCAGGACAGAGGGGGGAAAGGGCTCTGCATGCCTGCCCTGCTCTCCAGTTTGCAGAGCTGCTCAGCTCCCCCTCCCTCCCGAGGTGCTGCACAGATGGCCCGAACAGTTTGGGGAGCAGATTCCCTGCATTTGTGCAAACAGGCTTGGAAGTGCCTGAACTGCTACAGCAAGAGTGATGGGGGGAAATCAGGGGTTTTTTTGGGGGGTTTCTTCTGAGGTTTGGTTCCTACAGGTGCAGCCAGAGGTGCTGGCACACACACAGGAGGATTCTGTGCACGTTCACCCAGCCCTGGGGATGTCCTGAGCTGTCCCCAGCTGCAGCTCTGCCCTGGGCTGGGGCCCCGTGGCACAGACTTGCCCAGCATCCCCCAGCTGGCATCTCCCAGCTGCCACTCCTTGGCTCTCTTTTGGGAAACTTCTGGCTCATTAAGGGGTTTATCACCTGGAGAAGTCACTGGGGTGGAAGGAGCCGTTTCTGCCCGGCGGAAAATCCCTGCTATTTATTCCATGAGCTAAAGGTCAGGCTGGCAGTCTCCCCTACTTAAATAAAATAAAAATCCCTCCCCTCTCTGCTGCCAGGGCTTGCTGGAGCACTTTTTGTTATCCCAGCATTCCTGAGGGAGGGAGCAGTGGACTGGGGAGATTCTGGTGCTGATTCCCTGCTCACTCAGAGGCTTCACTCACGTCCCCATCCCACACTCAGACATTGCTGCTGCCCACCAGGAGCTGATTAAATGTTAAGGAGAGCTCGAGATTCCCACTGCAGCTGTGCAGGATGTGGCACAGCCCAAAATTCCAGTCAGGCTAAAATCAAATTAAAGTTTCCCAGCGTGATGTTTTATGAGGAGGAGTAGGGGGAAAAAAATATAATAATAAAAAAAAAAGAGATGGGATAAAAGAAAAACTCCAAACAAAAAGAGCCCCCTGCAGAGTTCATCTGGTGGATGGAGTTACATTAAGTGAATGGAAATTAAAGGCTTTTCATAGAGATCTTCAGTATAATTTGATGGAAGACTTTAATTATTTCAAAGTGCCTAAGAAAAGGAGCTTGGAATGATTTCGGGAAGGGGGTGGGGGGGGAGAGCTTTCATAAAAATATCTCTCTTCAGCAGCATTTTGAGCTGTTGTTGGGCTGAAAGGCTGCTGTCAGCTCCAAGGGAGGGATTTGAAAATCCTGTGCCCCCCATCCCTCCCCGGAGAGCAATTCCTGCCTGAGTGGCAGCAGCCTGGGAGGAGAGGGCTGGGATGGGAGGAGGAGCAGCAGGGGCTGAGTGCTGCCAGGCAGCTCCTTCCCAAGGCTCGGGGTGGAGAGGGCTCCTGCCTGGGGACGTGGGATGGGGGGACTGGGAGCTCTCCTGCAGGTTCAGCAGAGCCAGCAGCCTCTGCTGGGCACCCCGGGGACGTGGCTGCTGGAGTCTTTGTGCTGAAGTTGTCACTCATCCAATTCTTGCTTGGACAGCTCAGGAATTAATGGGTCCTTGTCTAGCCTCCAGGTTGACATAAATCCAGGGAGCTGGAGACTGTCCATTCTTTCCCTGGGACTCGGGTGCTCTGCTCCTGCCTCCAGCCTGGCTTGCTTTGGGGCCTCTCCCTGCTCGGAATGCTCAGGGTTTTTGACTCCTCCTCTTGCCCAGACATTGATGTTCCATTGGTGTGCCCCTCTCTGGGATGGGGAGGGCAGGAAGCTGAAGCACTGGGGGCAGGATTGTACAGAATCAGGTTTAGAATCCAACATTTAGGTTGGAAAATCCAAGACAATCGAGTCTGAGCTGTCCAAACCCCATCTTGTCCCCAGAGCACTGAGTGCCACCTCCAGGGATGGGGCCTCCAAACCTCCCTGGGCAGCCCCTGCCAAGGCTGAAAAACCCTTGGAGTGCAGGAATTCTTCCTGACCAGGATTCTGACCCATCCATGGAACCTCTCTTCTTCTCTCTGAGCTTCTGCTGGGCTGAGGCTGGAGCAGAGTGGAAAGGCTGGTGGAGTTCACACCAAGGAATGATTTGAGTTCAAATGCCATGGGAAACCAGCTGCTCTCTCTCCTGCAGCTCCTGTGCTGCCAGGCTGTGCTGGAGGGTGGCAGTGGCTCAGTAGTGAAACCCAGGAGCCTTGCCTGGCTCCCTACAGCCCAGGAGCTGTGCAGCACCAGGCATTTCCCACTAAACTTGCCTTGCTGTGCCTCTCCCTCTCCTTTCTGATGGTCCTGAGGTTGATTTTGCTCTGTGGGGGCTTTGTGGGGGCTCTGGGTCCCCTCTGGCACATTTACAGAACAGCACCACGCTCCTCTGCGGGGCTGTCCCGAGGACAAACCCTGCCAAGGAAATTCAGGGCACAGGGAAAAACACAACCAGCTTGGATAAAAAGGGGACACAGGGGGAAAAGAGCAGGATCCATTCCCAGGGAGTGAGTTTCAGAGCAGGGGAAGGCAGGCACTGATGCCTCCTCCCCGAGGAGTGGGGTTTGGCAGGCAGCTGGCAAAGAGTGCTGGTAGCCATGGGGATGGGAGAAAAAGGGGGATGCTCGGGTGCAGGTGGGAGTCAGGGAAGGAGGGACAGGCACTCATCAACCTGGCTGCAGCAGGCAGCACGGGAGGTGAGCTGCTCCTCTTTTCAGTTTTCCTGCCGAGCACTGCCAGGCTCGGGGAGGCATCAGGGTGAAGCAAATCCAAGCAGGGAGCTGTTGGGATAAACATCCCCATTGAGGGGGATGAACTCTGTTTCTGGGGGGCTTGGATGGCTGCAGTCGTGCAGGAGAGAGGCAGCAGGCAGGGAACTTCAGGGAGAAGCTGGATCTGGAGGGGCTTTGGGGGTTTGCAGCCCTAATGAGCAGCTCCTGTGAAGTGCTGCTGGGAGAGGCAGGACAGAGTCTGAGCCTGCTCAGGGCCAGAGTTAATCCAGCGCCTCAGTAACAGCAAATTATGCACTGTTTATTGCTGAGAGTGTTGTTTTCTGGGCTTTTTTTCCCTTGATGTGTCAAAGGCTTTCTGCACCAGTCGCTCCTTGCTGCAGTCCCTGGCTGAAGGAGCTGCTGGAGGAAGAGCAGCCTGTGCCTGGCTTTGGCCAGGGTCACTGCAGGGCTTTGGGCTGTGCTTCTCCCCAGTTTTATTCCCTGGTATCCAACCCCCTCTCCTGGGCCATGGGGGGGAACTGGAGCCCCACGGATGATGCCCAGCTCAGTGGCTGAAATCCAGGTGTGAAATTGCCTTTCTTCTCATCCCAGCTGCTGTGGGGGCAGAGCTGCCCATGAGCTCAGGGCAGGGACTGTTCCCCCACCAGGAACCACCGAGGTGCCTGGTGATGCCTTAAGGTTTAGCTTTTATATTTTTTAGGTTCTGGCTGTGTTGGTGGGCAGTTTTAGGTTTCATATTCAGTGCTGCTGAGCTCTCTTCACAGAGCAGACAAAACAATTCCTGCTCCAGCTTGGGACCAAGGAGAATTTTCAGGCCAGGAACAAAACCAATGGTGAAGGGAGAAGGAAAACCAAGGAGGATGGAGCTCCATAACCTGGAGCTGTAATTGGACAATTAACTCCAATGTGCTGATGGATCAGAACTGATCAAAGTGTGAGCCCTGTGATCCATTCTGTGCCCATTTTGTGTTCATCTCTTGTGCTGCCCAGATGTGTCCAGGGTGGCCTTTCAATAAATCCCTGCTTTATCCTTTTGCTCTGCCTGCTCTCTGTCCCAGCTCAGCCTCCAGAAGGAATCACTGGCAGCTGGTTTTGTTTTTGATTTAAGGCTCTATTTGCCCACACCAGGCTGCCCTTGCTCTGTTAATAACAGGTCACCATCTCCCTGAGTTCTTTCAGGGTTTGTTGTTGGAGCAGCAGCATTTCTTGGAGGTGGCAGAGAGAGAATGGCCCCCTGATGTTTGTGATTTAAGTCAGGCTGAGGATGGAGGGGAGGAAAAGCCACTCCAGCTCAGGCTGGGGGGCTGATCAAGATCCCTCCTCCACCTTCAGTGCTGTTCTCTCCCACCAGCAGTATGGAAACTACTTTTGGGAAGGAATAATGTGGATTTTAGCATTAACAGCTTTTCTTTTTGAGGGGCAGGGGGAAGGCTCTGAGGCTGCCATTTGACAGCAGTCAGCAGCAATCAGCTGGGCTGGTGCTCCTGGAATAGCTTGGAAGCCTGCTGGGCTCCAGACTGCTTCAAAATGAGCTGTGCTGAATCACAGCCACTCCAAACTGCCTCTGCTTGGAGCAGGGCTAGGTGAAGTGAATTCCAGAGGGTGGGAAATAAAATAAAACCCAAGTGGTTCCCGTGAGCTGGGGAGTTAAGGCAGCCTGGAGAGTTGTTTATGCCTGGTGCAAGCTCTAATTGATGATTTCCCCCACATTTAGGACACACATAACGTCCTTCCCTGGTGGATTCCTTGGTGCCTGATGGGAGCCGAGCTAAACACGCAGCCCTTCCCTCTGAGAGGAAATCTTTCCTCTAGCAGGCTGTGATTTCATGAAACTCAGAGCAACCAGGGTTTTTTTATGAGCCTGCATCCCCATGAAATTTGCCTGGGAGCTGGCCATCCTGTTCCAGATTGATTAGGGATGGGCACAGAAGTGGGTGTTGAAAGCTCAGCTGTTTGAGCCTCTTTTTCTCTGCTGTTGAGACACGAGCAGAAGTGTCTGGCTGAGCAGGAGCAGATTCAGGATGTCACATTGCTGAGTCCTGTTGGCTCATCGGGCCAGACAGGCTGGGGCTTTGGGCTGGAGGGTGACAGCTGCATTAGGACGTGGTGCTGGGTCTGGATGGATTATAGGACAAGATGCAAACATTCAAGTTGGGCTAAGCCTGCCTAATGAGGAGAATTTATGCCAGAGCTGGAGGAGAATGATGTGATGAGGCTTTTCAGAGCGCTCAGCTCGGGCAGAACTTTATCCTTCCCTCATTTAACTGGAATTGATGTTGAGCCAGTGATGAGAACAACTGCAAAGCCAACTCTGGGCAGGGCTGCTCCTTGCTCAGCTTGGAAATTGGACAGCAGTGATGAGGCTGAGTGCTCTGGGAGCAGTTTGGGGAATGCTGCTGAGCCAGGAGCACGGCCAGCCAAGGTGGGCACGGTGGATTTGCTCAGGGAACAAATGTGTTTGTCATGCTGAGGCCGTGTCCTGGCCCTTCGTGGGGCTCTGTGTCACGCTTTGTTAACGAGGCCAAGTGATCTCTGCTCTCTGGAGAGGAGCCACGGCTCTGGTGTCACTCCTCATCTTGTCCCACACTGCAGCCAGCAGAGAGGCTGGGGTGGAACCTCCTGGAGTGTCTGTGAGATTTATCCCGAGCTTGGCTCTTCAAATGCTGGCTCTGTTTGCATCACAGGATCACAGAATGGTTTGGGTTTAAAGGGACTTGAGAGCTCATCTCATTCCACCCCCCTGCCATGGGCAGCTCCTGCTGGACCAGGCTGCACAATCCATGCTCAAAATGTTTGTGGCTGTGGGGTTTGTTTCCCTTGGGGCTGTCCTTAGGATGGTTTTTATGGCACTGCAAGCCCCATTATCACTTTTGGGGATCTCTATTGACCTTTAGTGTAGAAAAGCTGGGATCTCCTGCAGGAGTGGCTCTGTCTGGGCAAGCTCTCCTTAGCAAAAAAGGAGAAATTGTGAATAACTCAGGCAGAACCACAGGGGAAGCGTGGAGCTGCCCTGGAATTGTGTCTGTAAAGTGGCCAGATATTGGAGAAACAAAGGATAAAGCAGGCAAAAAGCAGTTTATCTCGAGGCTTATGAAACTTGAGTGCTGCTTGGTTCCAAAGCACTTTTTGCATCACCAGGCAAGCTGCTCCAAGCCCAAACTTCCCGTTATGCAAAAGGTTCCCCAAGCCTTAAATAAACCCACGAAAGGCCATGAGACAGGGAGGGGAGCGTGGTGAGAAACTGAGAGGTGCCAGAGCCAAGGCTGGGGAGACAAATCATGTCTGTGAGTGCATTTTCTGTGCTGTTGTGCTGCTGAGGGGAGAAGCTGAGCAGGTTCTTGCCAAGGATGAGTGTGAGGATTTGTCTGGTCTCCTGCCCAGCAATGTATCGACAGGCAGGAGAAGAAATTTCCTTTTGTCAGCCAACACTGCCTCTCTCCTGTCCTTTCCCCATCCCTGCTCTGGGGATGCTCCTCCTGCTGAGCCAGGGAATCTCTGCTGGATTAAAAGCAAATCCCATTCCCTCAGGCTCACATCCCCACCAGGGAGGGAGGTCAGCTATAAGACCCCCAAAAACCCCTGAGTACTCCACTTGCCTGGCTGGTATCTCCCCTTGGGCCAGAATTCCTCTCTTTTATGTGGGATTTGCTGTGTGGTTACAACAAGCAGAGGAAAAGTGCCAGGGCTGCCCATTCTCCATCCCTCTGGGTTTTGGGTGTTTCATCCCAGCAGTACAAGAGCACTGCACCCCTAATTGGTGCTTTTTGCTGTTAATTAATCAAACCCGTGGTTTTCTGGCCTGAAATTTTTTTTCTCATCACTTTTGCTGCGAGCAAGATTAAAAGCTTCTCTCATGCAAAATAATGCCTTTAATTGCAACTTCACATACAAGTTTGGACTTTGATTCTGCCTTCCTGTGCAAGACTATTTATTGCTGCATTATTCTTTTGCATCTGGGGGTTGTGTGCAGCTGCACCCTTTCACAAACATCTCCCAGCTCCTGTGTTTGCCTCTATCCCATTCATTTTGCAGGTTTCCTGCTCTCATCCCAGCCTATCACCCCTGTGCTTTCTTGTGCCTGTTCTCAGCTTGGCATCTGTCCTCATTCCCACCTCCCTCCCCAGGCATATGCTCCCTGTCATCCAAATGCACCCCCAGCAATCCTCACTCCATTAAAACACAGAAGTATCATCTCCAGCCATTCACAAACTGCCTCCTTCTATCCTCAAACTCCAGACTTTTGGAGCTTGGATGGATCAAAATGTTCTTTGGGCGATAGATGGGAGATTAATCTATTTGTTTCACTTACAGTTTTGGCAGCAATAAAAAGAAGCAAAGCCGCCTTTTTGGCCATAAACCATTTCTTGCAGGTTGATTTGGTAGAGACTGCTTTGTTTTCTTTTCTTCTCCCTCTTGAATCTGCCAGGGACTCTAAGTTAAATAAATAGATTAATCTTCTTTCTGTAGCCCAGAGATCAGGTTGATGCATTTAAGAGCTTTCTCTCCCTCTAGACTCCTGAGATGTTCACAGATCCGATTCATATTTTAGAACTTCCTTCATGTGTAAAGAGCCTCGTTGGTGTAGCAGCAATCCTTCACTAACAGCAAAGAGGGCTCCGTGCTCCTTGGGTTTTTTTTCTTCTGGGAGAGATAAAAATTTTCCATTAAAGCCTTTTTTTTTTTTTTGCTAAAAGGAGATTTTTTTTATTATTATTATTTTTTTAGTGGGAAAAGAGCAGCCTTTGGAGAGGTGGGGGGAACCACCTCAGAGCTGAAGGTTTCCTTCAAAAGGGAAAGTTGTGTTGAAGGCTGGATCACTGTGAGCCAAAGGGCTGAGAGCACGTTCCTCAAAAGTGTCTCCACTTAGCAAAACAAAAGTGTGGCACAACTGGAAAACTGGCTTTCGAGGAGGGGAGAATGGGTTTGTGCTCAGCTCTGGTTGCTGTGCTGGAAGGTGATGCAAGGAATCCTCAAGGAAGGGGTGTTAGGCAGCAGTTCCTTCTGAATGCAGGCCTTGAAATGTGATCAAAGTGAGCTCCTGAATGGGTTTGTCATCCTCTTTGTGCACTCACAGCAAGGTGTTGTAAGAGGCAGGCAAGAAAGATGGAGGAATTTAAAGTTTGATGCCAGTGGGTGCTTGGATCTTGCACTCTTGGCCAGGGAAAGATGTTTTGCTAAAATTTCCAAAGCTGTGGACACTTCCTACTATCCCAGGTTGCTCCAAGCCCCATCCAGCCTGGCCTTGGACACTTCCAGGGATGGGGCAACCCTGGAACATCCGTTTGAAAATGCCACAGTGGTTTGTTCCCTATTGGAACAAAACCCAGACTCCAAAACTCACTTTTTATCCATTTCTCAGTGTCAGACCTTTGCTGTTTTAAAGCCTTTTTTCCTGGTTAAGCTTTTGATGAATCCAAGGCTCTGGCTGTGCTCATTTATTCAGGGTTTCTTTGCAAGCAGACTTGCTGAGCAGCTGAGACTCTGCTCACCTCAGAGTGTCCCCAGGCCACCTCAGCTGGAGAGATCAGTTTGCATTTCCCTCTCCAAAAATCCCCTCCTGTTCTGCTGTCTGCAGCGCCAGCTCTGCTCCCTCCCTCACCAGAGGGGCTCGAATGGAACTGAAGGCCTGCAGAGTGGTCTTCTGCTGAATAAATGTGGCATAAAATGTGTCAGGGGAGCCACTTTAGAGAGGAAAAAAACCAGCTACACACGGAAGGGTTTGTGCCTGCCAGGGGTGGGGAGGCAAACAACGCTTTTCTTCCTTCTTTAGAGATGATTTTTGACCTGTTCAGAATCTTTATCCAAGGCGAACAACCCTCAGCCTTGTATTTTGTGCTGAGGATGCTCAAGGACTGAGGTGCTGCTCAGGGACTGAGGTGCTGGGCAAGGATTGAGGTGCTGGTTAAGGATTGAGGTGCTGGTTAAGGATTGAGGTGCTGGTTAAGGACTGAGGTGCTGGTTAAGGATTGAGGTGCTGGTCAGGGGATCAGAGGGGCAGAGCTGCTGTGGCCACCTCTGGCCCCTGTTTGGTGACAGCCTGCTGTCCTTGCCAGCTGAGGGAAACCCTTGCCTTCCTCCTCCCACCTGCAGCCTCTCCTCTTCCCCAGCCTGGTGCTGATTTTTCCTCTCAGATAACAGCTCCAAGCCAATTAGGAGTGTCTCACACAGTCCTCGCCGTGGGAGACCACGGTGCTTTTAACTGCTATTGTTTGTTAATAAAAATAAATCGTGGGCACCAGAGGAGGGAGGGAGGGAGGGAATCCCACATGGCCTCGGTTTTCTCTTTTCCTGGTGGTTTTTTCAGTCAGTGGATGGTCACAGCCAGGGAGGTTTTGACAGATGATGTGGGGAGGGATGTGCTGGGGTGTTTGATCCTCGGTGCAAGGTGCAAATCATTGCTCACCAGCTTCACTGTGAGGGGGCTGAGGCACAGGCAAAACTGGGGCTGTGCTGCTGCCAGGAGCAGGAATTCCTGGCAGAGGGATGGGATGTCTGCCACCCCAGACAGGGTTACACCAAACAGCCCCTCAGTTTCAGATTTTGGGGGGTTTTACTCCCGGCACTCTGTGCATCCTCCACATTGTGTGTTTTCTCAGCAGCCACAGGATTTTCTCCGTGGAAGGCTTTAAAGGAGGGCAGGAGGGGCTCAGCTGCTGGATCTGCCAGGGCTTTGCAGTGTGGCTGCACTGATTAAACTCCAAGCAGAGCCCCAGCTCAAACCAGGCTCAAGTGAGCTGCCCCAGCCCATGGGTTTTGATGCTGTAATGGGACTTTTGTGAGCGTGGCTGAGGGGGCAGGGGGGGTTTCCACACTCAGAATTCCCCCCTCTGTGCCAGCAGAGCTCTCAAATACTGACCAAGCCTGGGAGGGCTGATGGGTCGTGTGATAAAGCTGTGAGGAGAGGAAATTGAATTAAGATGTCCTGTGACTGAGGTCTCCTTGTGTTCACGGGTCCGGGGATGATAATGCTGGGGGAAATCTCACTCAGAGATAGGATGGGGACACGCTGCTTTTATCTCTAAGCAGGGATAGGAAATTTGATCAGGCTTTGCTAATTCTGGGGAGGATTGAGAAGGGTGAGATGAGAGGACTCAAGGCTGGGGAGAGAGAAAGTTGAAGAAAATAATCCACAGCAACGAGAAATGTCAGCAATACATTCGTCCTTCTGCTTCGCTGCCTCCAGAATTCTTTTCTCCTTGAAGTTTTCTTGCTGCTTTTTCTGGAAGTCACGAAGGGTGGAGGGGAGGAAAAAAAAAAAAGAGAAGAGAGGGATGAACGAACCAAGCTAGGGGAATGAAAATAATAATAAAATCCATTTTGTGTATCAGCAGGGCAGGTGTTTATCCGCAATATCCCCTTCCCTGGGCTGGTGTGACCTGGGGGGATGTGATGGGGAGCCCAGGGTTCCTTTCATCCCCTGACACCTGGGGAAAGGAGATACCACAGCTCTGTCCCTCCCTGGGTACATCCATCCCTAGCACTGGCTGGAGCACAAAGAGGAGGGTGGCTGTGAGCAAAGCAGGCTCTTTAATGCTGATGAAATCTAAAAAACGAGACGCGATTTTTATAGGAACATAGAAATTGCCAGACTGGAACCGAGCTCTGCTTCATATTGTTAAGTATCCTTTTTAAAAAAGCTCTGGCTGCTGCCAGAGGCTGTGTGAGGAGCCTTGCCCCGAGGGCTGCTTCTTCCAACCCTCAAAAATAGGGAATTCACCGGTGCCTTGCAGCGTGAAGGGTTTTACACCCCATCCAAACATTAATTTGTATCTTTTTTTCCCTTCAAATTTACCATTGTAATTCCAGCCATTCATTCTCTTCATAGACGATCCTTCCTCTCAGCCTCGCTGAGGTTTCTTTGACTGCGACAATACCTCGTGGTAATGATTTACCCGTGCTAATTATGCACTTTTTGCCGAGCGAAACATATTGGTGGTGGCTTTAAATGGAGCGATTTTTTCAGTTTAATTGAACTTACATCTCTGTGGCCCCGGGGCAGGCTGTCAGCGCAGCTCCCCCTTCCCCTTGAGACACTTTTTTTTTTGGAGCCCAGCACCAGCCACTTGTTGAGATGTTTTTCAGGTTTTTCAGCTTCTTCCCCCCCTTTGCCTGTTCCATTTTACAAAACCCTCTCTGCAAAAGCAGCTTTACAAAAGGCAAGAGCTCTCGTTGCCTGTCGAAGGAATGAAAAAGGCCCGGTTAAGTTGCTTGTTGATATTCCCCGACAGTTTTTTCCCCAATTCCTTGCTGCTCTGCAGCTGTTAAATTTGTTGTCTCAGCTGTGAGGATTACTCCAGCTTTGCTCGAGCTGTTTTTTCTCACCATTCATCAAGCTTCTGGTGAGGCAGGGAGAGATCCATCAGCACCAAAGCCCCCTCCAAACTCCTGCCTGGGTGAAAAAAAATTTAAAAAAAAAAAAAAAATCTGCCTGGAGAAGGTGGAATTTGCTGCCAGGTTTTCCCGGGGTGTTTGTGGTTTTCTCAGCTTGCAGGAGAAGGCGTGGAGGGGGGTTTGGAGTGTGGGGTTGTGTCGGGATAAAAGCAACACGTTGGGGTTTTTTGGGAAGCCTGGGGATGCTGAGCCCCGAGTGGCACAGGGCTGGCAGGGACAGGTTCTGCAGGGGGGATGGCGTTTTTGGAGCAGAAAAACAAAAAATTGAAAAAAATGAGAAATGGATTCCTCATCCCTGGAAGTGTCCAAGGCCAGGCTGGAGGGGGCTTGGGGAAACCTGGGGCGGTGGGAGGTGTCCCTGCTTGTGGCAGATGATCCTCAAGGTCCCTTCCAACCCAAACCACTCCATAATTCCATGAAATAACAGCAGATTCCTTGAGTGTCCTTGTCAGGGAACAAGCAGAGAGGTGGCTGCTTTTCAGAGATGTCTTTATCTCTGTGGCAGAGGGTTTTTTTTTTTTTGGGGGGGGGTTTCTTTCAGTGATTTAACATTCTATTCTGCCTTTTGGCTTTTTGCTCCACTGTCGAAGAATTTGTTCTGCAGCAATCTCCAAATAGCAGGACGCTGTGGTGATAGCAGTGAAGAAGAGCAGCAGCTCACACAGGCATTAAAAATGTATCAGTAGTTTCAGAAGCAACTTGCTCCCTCTCGGAGGCAAATCGTCCATAATTCTGCTTGGTATTTAGAGACTTTTATCTCCAGAGAGAACACAAAACTCTCCAGTATAGCCCTGATTTATTTTATTCTCTTGAATTTCCAGAGCTGAAAGATGGGGGAAAAAAAAGGGGGGGGGGCTTAGCAAGGAAAGAATTCCATATTTGTGCTGCATGCAGGGGTCAGCTCGTGATCCAGCAGCTTCTCAGCCAGGCACCTCCCACCCTGAAGGACACAGGGAACTCTGGAACTCGTTCCCAGCCATCCCACTCTTTTTTTGGGAGAGCAGCTTGGGAATGCTCCACAGACAGCTGTCCATCAAGCAGGCTCTCCCAGCCTGCTGCCAGATCAGGAAAGAGGAGCCACGAAAGCAGGAGCTGTGATTGCACAGCTCCTGACACGTTCTCGCTG
Organism: Sitta europaea; assembly: GCA_013400255.1. Lineage (NCBI taxonomy): Eukaryota > Metazoa > Chordata > Aves > Passeriformes > Sittidae > Sitta > Sitta europaea. The sequence continues at coordinate 540,478 of VXBS01007928.1, forward strand.
GAAACTTCGGCAGGGGAAGTTGGTTTGGTTTATTTTCAGCCAGCTGAGGATGAGTCTGGGATAAGTCATCTTCACATGTATGAGAATTAGTGCGGCAAGCTGCTAAATAGCTTTGTCTCTTCGGGGCTTTCTTGGCTTTCCGAGGTTTTATATTTGTGTTGCACGAAGGAAAGTTGTCCTCCTCCCCTCTCTGTGTGGAATTCGGGGTGGATACCCCAGCTGTAGCCATAACTCTCTGGTGCACCTGGGTGGAACTCCTGTTTTACAGCATCTCCTGGGGTAATGAGGGACAGGCAGATGCAGCTCACAGCTGGAAGGCAGCCTGGGAGGATGACAAGCTCAGCAAGGCAAAATTAATGTACAGTGAGGGCGTTTGAATTGTGCTCACCCCCCTTGGGTGCCTGAATTTAGGGTGGAGGCAGCAGGTGGGGACTAGGCAGATGCAGAGGGCAGTGAGGGCTGAAGCACATCTTGGCTTATTTGAGAGGAGCTCTGATGCTGGGCTGGGAGGAAAATCCTCTCTCTCCTTCCTCTAAATCAGGTCTCCTAGCTCTGTGCAGGTGTGCTGCTGGGGAGGAGCCTTGTGCTTGGCATCACCTCCAGCTGCTCCGTGGGCTTGGCTTGTGGGACCCTGCGGTTTTGGCAGCCCCTGCAGGGTGCACTTGCACTGCTGACAGCTGTTCCCCGAGCCCGTGCTCCAAAATCCAAGCCCTCCTGAGGGGTGTGGAGCGTGTGAGGTGGACGCAGCAGCATCCCCCTGTGCTCCATGTCCCAGGTAATGACAGCCCCGGAGCAGGGCTCAGCGGGTGCCCGGGTTTATTGCTCAGCTCTGCTGTTAACCCCGAGCTGCTGATGCACGGGCAGCCGTGGGAATCTCCTCCTCAGCCTCTCCAGCAGGCTGCAAACAGGAGGAGCAGCCTTTGGTCTGTGTCCTGGAGCAGGGAGGCACAGGAGCCTTTCCCCTTTCCCACAGGAGTGCTCGCTCCTTTGTGCGTTTTGTCTTGGCAGAGTCCGAAAGGAGAGCCTCTCCTTTAACCTGCTGGTTCCCGGGGTTATTGAGGCTGGAAAAGCCTTCCCAGGCTTTTCGAGTCCCAGCTGTGCCCCATCCCCACCTCGGCACCAGCCCAGAGCTCTGAGTGCCACCTCCAGTGGTTCCTGGGACACCTCCAGGGGTGGGCACTCCAAAGCTCCCTGGCCAGTGTTTAACAACCTTTTCCATGGAGAAATTCCTGCTGGTGTCCACCCTAAACCTCCCCAGCCCAGCCTGAGGCTGTGCCCTCTCCTCCTGTCCCTGTTCCTGGAGCAGAGCCCGACCCTTCATCCCTCCCCTCCTGTCAGGGAATTGTGCAGAGCCAGAAATGCCCCCTGAGATCCATTTCTCCAGGCTGAGCCCCTTCCAATCTCCCCCAGCCCCTCCTGGGGCTCCAGCCCCTTCCCTGGACCCTCTCCAGCCCCTCCAGGTCCTTCCTTGCAGTGATTCCATAGAGCTTTGCCAGGGAATAATGGCGATGTAAACTCCAGCAACCTCCTCGAATTTCAGGCAGGCATTTTCCTCCTCTTTGGCAGGAAATCGAGGGGTTTGTTCCCCCCTTCCCCCTGGCCTGCCTTTCCCTGGCAGATCTTTTGGTGGCTGTTCATCACCAGGGGCTGGCAAGGAAAACACACTGGGTGTAGCAGCACAAGGAGCAGGACCTGAAAGGACCTAAAAAAGGAGGAAAGCCAGGACTGTGAGTGTTGGGGAGCAGCTTTAGAGCCAGAACCGAGGAGGTAGAAGCTCTTTGGGTGGCTCTCAGGCTGTCCTGCTGCCTCCATCCCTGTGTCCAGGGATGTCTCTGTGTGTGCTCCACGAGCTCCAGCCCCACATTCCGGGCTCTGAGCGAGCCTGACGTGATCCTGCTGTTTTGTCAATATCTTGGAAAGTTTGGAAATAGCTGCTCCAAAGTGCTCAAATGACATGTTTGCTCTGCAATCTGTCTCTGCCGCTGCCAGCGCTTCTAAGTAACCAATTTCCCATGTGCTTAACCTTTTAGGGCTTCTCTTCCCCAGGAATTACTCTGGAACTCCCACTGAAAAAAAAAAAAAAAGGGAGAAAATTGCTATTTTGCCCTTCACAGAGGTGGCTCACGATTTTCAGGTGTTTTTTGTAAGAGTGTCTGCCTTTTAAAAATGGGTTGAGAGCGCTGAAATCGGGTTGCTCTTCCCATGTCTGGCTGAAAGCTGAGCATGAAATCCCTCAATTTTCTGGAATTGGGATGCAGGAGGGAGAGCTGGAGGTGGGAGCTTCCCAAGGGAAATGTGGTCCAAACCCCAGGGAGGTGCAGATGTCCCAGAGCTCACTGGATTTTTTTATTTCTGTCTCTGCATTTCCTCTGTTTGAAGGGGATGGTCCCTGTGGAGAGTGCTGAGACAAGCTGGAGGAAGTCTTAAACGTAATCTAAAAATAGATTAATTGGAAAATTGCAAGTAAAAGGCTGCATCTTGCTTGGACAAAACTCCTGGTAAACTTCAAAGGCAGATTAAAGACTTTGCCTGTGTCAGGACTTGGGTATTTGGCCCAAGAAGGAGACAAATGGAAGAGGGTGAGGATGTTTGCCAGCGAGCTGAGAAGGGAGAGATAAGGTAACAGATGAAACACTCAAAGTCAGCATTTAAGGACATTGCTGCCTGTGGAGATAATTTTATCAACTCCAGAGACAACCAGTTTTTGGGTTTTTTTTCTTATGAAGTAAAGCCTGCCCTTTATGAAGCTGTTTAAAATGGTATTTGTTCCAAATTTGATTAGCTGTGCTGCAGGAGCCTGCTGTGGGCCAGCCAGTGCCAATATCTGTGCTGATGATGAGTTTGTGGATTTGCCACCTCCTGCCCTTCATTTTGGTGGTGTTCTGACTTTGGAACTTGGACCTCTGTGTGGTTGGGTGGTGAGACCTTGTGGGAGGACAAATAAAGATGCTCTTGGTCTTGTGCTGAGTCCTGAAAGGGAGGGAAGGAGGTGACTGGAATTGTGTCTGGATCTGGTTTCTAGTTTGGTGAGGCACAAGTGACTTCTGCCTCTTAAACCCCTCCCTCAAATCATGTTTTGCTGTGAAAATGTTTTGCCCCATCCTAAAATCAGAAGTCAGTATTATATAATGAGTTGCAGGCTGCTCTGAGCGGAAAGAAAAAGGGGGGGGTGGGTGAGAATAGAAGTCAGAGATGTGACTCAATATTGATTTCCACTTGTTTTGTGTTGAAACGCTAAAAATGCCAAGATGAAATATTTGGACTTTTCCTCGTGTTTCTTTCCCCCCTTTTTTTATTTATTTTTTTTTTATTATTTTTTGCAAGGAGCTCTCTGCCCAGTTTGATTTCAACCCTGAATAATTCATAGTCTGTAAATAGCTTCCTCCTCCTCGGGTAAGCAGAGCCTTTGTCTCTGGTGCTGGGGGAGAGCAGAGGGTCTCACAGGGGTGTTTTGTGTCTCCCTGCAGAGTTATGTCATGCCCAGACCACCACAGGGCTCCATGAGGATTTCTGGAAGATGCTCCGTGTCTTGGCGCCTCTGGTGCTCCTTCTGCTGTGGCTGATGAGGATCTGGGCCAGCCCCCATTCCCTGAGGATTGGTGAGTGCTCCTGGGCTGGGCTGGGCTGGAGGGGTTCCAGGAGGGGGAATCCTCCCTGCCTGTCCCCATCCAGGTGGGGCTGGAACATTCCCTCCTTCCTCGTGTTCCTGGCGAGTGGAGACACTGAGCTCCTCCCTGCGTTTTGGGAATGTTCTCCTCACTTTTGCACATTCCTCTTGTAAATGAAATTGGTTTATGGTGAGCTGACACACTTGCCTGAAGTTCCTCCCTGCATTTTGGGAATGTTCTGTCTTCAGTTTGTACAGGAAACGCAGTTTATGCTGGGTTGACATGTTTGCTGAAGTTTCTCCTTGCATTTTGGGAATGTTCTATCTTTACATTGTACATGAAATGCAGTTTATGGTGGGTTGACATGTTTGCTGAGGTTCTTCCCTGCGTTTTGAGAATGTTGTCTCTTTCCTCTTGTACATTCCTCTTGTAAATGAAATTAGTTTATGGTGAGCTGACACATTTGCTTGAAGTTCCTCCCTGCATTTTGGGAATGTTCTGTCTTTAAATTGTACATGAAATGCAGTTTATGGTGGGTTGACATGTTTGCTGAAGTTCCTCCTTGCATTTTAGCAATGTTCTGTTTTTAGTTTGTACATGAAATGCAGTTTATGGTGAGTTTACTCATTGAGCTCCTGCTTGAATTTTGGGAATGTTCTCTACTTCTTTTTAGCAATGTGATGCAGTTTATGGTGAGTGGACACCCTGAGTTCCTCCCTGCATTTTGGGGTTGTTCTATCTTTAGTTTGTACATGAAATGCAGTTTATGCTGGATTGACACACTTGCTGAAGTTCCTCCTTGTGTTTTGGGAATGTTCTGTCTTCAGTTTGTACACAAAATGCAATTTATGGTGAGTTTACTCATTGAGCTCCTGCTTGAATTTTGGGAATGTTCTCTCCTTCCTCCAGTAAATGAAATTACTTCATGGTGAGTGGACACACTTGCTGAGCACCTCCTTGCATTTTGGGCATGTTTTCTATTTCCTTTAGTAAATGAAATGCAGTTTATGGTGAGTGTACTGATTGAGTGTCTCCCTGCATTTTGGGAATGTTCTTGTAAATGAAATTAGTTTATGGTGAGCTGACACACTTGCTGAGCTCCTCCTTGCATTTTGGAAATGTTGTCCCCCTCCCCTTGTAAATGAAGTGCAGTTTATGGTGAATTTCCATGTGAATGTCCATATTTCCACTGGTTTCCATGGTGCTGATGTTGCCCTTCCTGTGTCAATTCAAGGCCCCCCCTCAAAGACCCCCCGAGGGACTGAACTCACCCCTGCCATTCCTACCCCCTCTCTTAAACTCCCCATAAAGTGAAATATTTCTGTCACAAATACGTTTGCCCTCCACTGATGAGCAAGGGGTGCCAGAGCCCAACCTGCCCCAGTTCAGGGGTGCCAGAGGAACTGGGAAAACCCCAAAATCCCCGTTTGCAAGGAAGCCCCATGAATCTGGGCTCCTTTGGGCTGTGCTAAAGAGCGTTCAGGGAGAGGCACCATCATTTTCCCTGGCTGCCCGTGCAGATTAGGGAACAGAAATGCATCCAGAACCCCCTGATGGACTCTCCTCACAGAGCTGGCACTTTGCTCTGCTGTTCAGAAAGGAAACTGCTTCCCCTGGCTGTTCCCCTGTTGCCTTTATTCACCATTTGCTGCAGAGAAGCAGCTAATCCATCCCTGTCCACACGTGCAACTTCCACAGGTGACACACTCCAAGCAAAATTGCCTCTCCCCTCTGCCAGTGGAGCAGGAGGCAGCTCAGGAAATATGGGGAGGGAGGGTGAGAGCTGGCAGGAGCCTGGGAAGGGTGGCCTGGGAAGGGTGTTTTATATCCCTGGAATCGCTGATGGATGTGGAGCACTCCCAGCCCTGCTGCCTGCATTCCTTGATGGGCACATCCTGCACTCAGGCAGGGGGAACTATCAGGATGCTGAATGTGAAAATCCTCCTTTTTGCCTCGTGTCCCCTCTTTTTGAGGAGCACTGTGGGGTTTTGGGGGAGTGTGGAAAAAATAGAGCTGCAAACCTGAGGTCTGGTTGTTTCCCACCTCCCCGGAGTGAAAGGTGGAGGCGTTTGAGACCTGGGACTGTGAATTTTGGCTTTTAAGGACTGGAAACTCAAATCTGTGCTGCACCTTCCAAGGGGGGAATGGCAGCTGCCTTCCAGCTTGGTTTGGTTTGGGGGGTTTGATGAGTGTTGTTCCTTCAAGCCACAGTTTCATTTTTACGGCGCCTCCAACAAAAAAGTTAATAAAAATAAAGTGCAGAATAAAAAGAGGGGGAAAAATATTGCCAGCAGCCCTGAAATCATTCCCAAATGCATGCTTTTGGCAAGGCAGGGAGATATGGTATCTAGCAAAATAAATCAATGCTCTGCATAGGGGAGGGAAAACAGACCAGCAAGAACATTTAAATATTCCAAGAAAATGTGAGCAAATGTTTAAAACACTCCTGAAACCCATCTGATAAGGGGCTGCTGAAGTGCACAGGGATGTGATCAGTAATGGGAGGTGAGCTGGACAGTGTCAGGGTGGGTCCTTCACCAGGAAAAGAGATTATTCCCTGCAGCTCTTGCCTTCCAGGCAGCAGGAGACACGGCGGTGCTGAGTCAGGGACACTTGGCTTGTGAGCCGAGCCCTGAGCTCCCCTGCTGCTGCTTTTTTGGGGTTTCAGGTGGCTCGTGGCCCTGGCAGCCCTCAGTGGGGTGGAGAGGCAGCAGATTGCCTCCTCTCTGAGCACAGGCTGCGTTTCTGCTGGGCTGGACAGGACCCACAGCGAGTGTTGCATTGCAGAGAGCTGAGAGGCATCATCTGTGCAAGGGCTGGAGCAGAGTGTGGGCTCCAGGGTGACCTTCCCGTGCCTTTGGCTGCAGAGGAGCAGCCTGGAGGCTCCTGAACGCTCTGTTTCTCTCCTTGGTACACAGAGGGGGGAAAAACCATCAGTGCAAACCTGGTTTTTCCAACCTTAAATTGTTTGTTCCCTGAAATTGTTTGTTCTGATGCAGCTCTGGAGAAAATCTCCTTGTTTTCTGGAGACCTTGGTGGGGAAATCCAGGGCTAAAAGCTTTATCCCAAATGGTGATGTTTTCCTGAGGATGTCTTTTGTCAGACAGTTGCCTGCTCTGTCTGGGTGAATTATTATCTCTGTGGACCTCAAAAGCTGGGTCTGATCAGGGAGGGAAGGAGCAGGCAGGGCTGGGAGTGCTCTGAACAGGGAAGGAATCACATCCAGGCAGCCTGGAGCCCTTGGAAGAACCAATGCAAGGCCTCCCAAAATATCCTGGCACCTCTTGCACAGGTTGTGCTGCATCCAGCCCCCCCAAAAACCCCCAAATCATCATTCCCTTCCTACCCTCCAGGGCAGCATCTCCCCTGGCCCTGCTTCCCTGCAGCACACAGAGTGTGTGGGAGCAATTCTGGGTTTGTTTTCTGCCTGTTCACTCATGCTCAAGGAAGTGTCAGGAAATTTGCCTGAGTTATTTACTGGGTTATTTACTGGGACTAGCGTGGGGGCCCTAAATTGGCATTCTCTGGCTTGATTCATTGGGTGTGCTAAAGCAGCTCGTTTAAAATTCACATCCTGGCCAGAATTGTGGTTTATCCACGGGAGTGTCCTCACCAGGAGCAGGTCAGGCAGAGGGTCTGCTGACAAACTCCTTGCAAGGCCTCCTGAAGCCTTTCAGGATTCCTCTGCCCCTGAAAATCCCTCCCCTGCCTCTGCCTCCCACCTCTGCAAACTACATAACAACTCCAGCATTTCAGGGTGGTTTTTGGGGTGAAATTTGGTGTTTTCCTGCCCCAGGTCCTGTGCATCCCCCCTGGCTCAGCTGTCATTGCTCTCCCACTGCTTTGTGCTTTCATCCACCAGAGAAGCAATTTGCAGTCCAGGTCCTCATGAACCCCACCCTGATGCTGGGGGTGTCACTGCAAGTGTCACTCTGGGTGGTTTGTCCTCGATTTTAGACAGGATTCTGAAATTCTGCAGTGCCTAAAGGGCTGTGAGTCTCCTGTGCCTGCTCTGATGGTGGAACTGGAATCACAGGGTCATGGAGTGGTTTAGGTTGGTTTGAAGATCCAGTTCCAACCCCTGCCATGGCAGGGACACCTCCCACTGCCCCAGGCTGCTCCAAGCTCAGCCCAGCCTGGCCTTGGACACTTCCAGGGATCCAGGGGCAGCCTGTGCCAGGGCTCCCCACCCTCCCAGGGAACAATTTCTTCCCAATATCCCATCTAAAACTGTTCTTGATGTGTTTTAAGCCATTTCCCCTCCTCCTGTCCCTCCCAGCCCTTGTAAAGAGCCCTCTCCATCTTCCCTGCAGCTCCTGCAGGCACTGGAAATGAGGTCACCCCAAAGCCTCTCTTCTCCAGGCTGAACAATCCCAAATCTCAGCTTTTCACGTCCAGAAAATATTTGTGGGGATCCCCCAGAGCTGTGGGAAGCCCCTGGCATTCAGCTGTGTGTGCTGGAGGAGGCAGAGTGGAGCTTTTCCTGCGTGGCTCTGGTTGTGGGGTGCCCCTTTATTCCCAACCCGTCCCTCTGTCACGGCCGTGGCTGGCAGAGCATCCTTGTAGGGCCCTGAATCCCTGTGTAATCTCCCTCCCAGGGTGTTTATGATCCACTAAACCCTTTTTGCAGTGAGGAAAGGCCCAGAGCTGCCCTGTGGGGTGCAGTTTGTCTGTAGGTGTGTCTGAGCTGGAGGGCTGAAGCAAGGGAAAAACGAGCATGAAAGACTGGGGAGGTAAAACTGAGCAATAACAGCAGAGGAATTGTGGATAGTTGAGTTCAGTTCCCTCAGGAAACACAGAATTCTCCTGCAGGGGCTGCAGGGAAGATCCCACAGGGCAGAATTAGCATTTTAGAGGGTGCTGGAGGCTCTGAGGATGAAGGTGCTGGGGAAGGAGGACGCTGATGTCAGCAGGTACCAAACTCTTCCTCCAGGATGAGGTGATGGGGGAGAAATCCAGCTGTGCCTTTCCCTGCAGGCAGGCACTGTGGCTTTGTGGCAGATTTTGTGCCATGCCCAGCTCCCCACCTCCTGTTTGCAGCTGGCACACACAGCTTGAAACTCCTCTTCTCCCTCCTGCTGGAAACATTTAAGGCACACAAAGCACAAACTCCTTTCCTGGTGTAGCTCTGCCTTAGCCAAGCCCTTTGTGGATGTTGCTGATGGATCTGGAATAAAGTGGCCCTGGATTTGCTGTTCCCCAGCAGAGTAATGGCCTTAGCCTGGCTTTGAACCCGGCCAGGCTGCTGTGATCAGCTCAGAGCACAGGAACAAACTGCAGGGCTCACGTGGTGGTGCTGTGGCTGGAAAACATCACTTGTCGTTGGGATTGGTGTTTAATCCCAGCCTGGCTTGGGGAGTGGGGTGGGAGGAGGGTGTACTTATTGGGATACAATATTAATATTTCCCCCAGTATTAAAGAGACAGTTTAGTTCATTAAAGTGAGGTAGGTTTGCAGTTATTTATCATTTGCTGCTGGGGAGTGGTGAGAGGTAGAGAAAAATACAATATTCATCTGCTATCTGCTCTTTTAATTTTGCTCTGATTATTCTTCTTGGAGAGCGATGTCTTATTTATGGGTTTTGAGTTATGTGCATAAATATTTTTTTAAAAAAAATCACCTGTACAGATGCCAGGCCCTTCAGCAAAGCCTCATTTAAACTTACAGTGAATCACAAATGGTTTGGGTTGGAAGGATCTTAAAGATTACCCAATTCCAACCCCCTGACATGAGCAGGGAGATCTTCTGCTGGGTCTGATCCCTGAGCTTGGACACTTCCAGCATCCAGGGGCAGCCACAGCTTCTCTGGGCAGATTTTATCCTTGGGTTCTCTGCAGTTGTCCCCAGGTGCTCTGTTGCTGTGTTCAGCACTGGGGGCTGTGGCTGCCCCTGCCCCATCTCCTGCCCCCTCCCTGTCCTGAGCCATCTCCTGCAGGCCACTCATCCGCGGAGACTACTCAAGGATAAAATGAGAGGATTCTTCTCAGGAAAAGGCAACTGAAACTGCTCAAAGAGGGGCTGGTGACTGGTGCAGTCATTTATCTGCGCTGCTTTTCTCTGGAATGATCTGCTGGAAGGTGTTTTCTCGCAAGCTTTCGCTGCAGGACACCGTGGCAGGGCGCTGAGGCTCAGCCGAGGTGGGCACCAGGCGGTCTCTGTGTGCAGGAGGAGATTTGCACACTCTTCCCACTAACCCTGGGCGTGCAGCTTTTCCTGGGGCTGTGCTCAGCACCCTCACAGCCTGCAGAGGCAGGAGGCTCATTAGCACCAGGGAAGTGTGAGGGAAAACTGCGGGAGGAGCGAGAGCGCTTCCGAGCGGGAACCGGGACCGGCCGCGAACGGGTTCTGGAGGGATGAGGAACCCTGAGGGATACAGGAACCCTGAGGGATGCAGGAACCCTGAGGGATGAGGAACCCTGAGGGATGAGGAACCCTGAGGGATGAGGAACCCCGAGGGATGCAGGAACCCCGAGGGATGCAGGAACCCCAGGGATGAGGAACCCTGAGGGATACAGGAACCCTGAGGGATACAGGAACCCCGAGGGATGAGGAACCCTGAGGGATACAGGAACCCTGAGGGATACAGGAACCCCGAGGGATGAGGAACCCTGAGGGATGAAGAACTGTGAGGGATGCAGGAACCCCGAGGGATGAGGAACCCTGAGGAATGAGGAACCCCAGGGATGAGGAACCCTGAGGGATGCAGGAGCCCTGAGGGATGCCCAAACCCTGCAGCCCTGCTTGGCTTTGGTTTCCAGCAGTGAGAGAGGCTGTCCTGGCAGACTGACAGGACTTGGGTACCAAAGAGAGGAGGGGTTGATGCCTTCCTCCACCGTGGAGGTTTTTACACGAATTTTATGTGGTCGAGGTTGGAGGTGTTTGGCTTAAAAATCAGCTGAGCCTCATCCTGCAGGGAAACTCCATGGGAAAAAGAGGGATTTGGTGGTAGAGCAGGGAAACTTCATGGAAAAAAGAGTGGATTTGGTGCAGAGTAGGGAAACTTGATGGAAAAAAACAGGGACTTCGTGGCAGAGCAGGGAAACTCCTTGATTGGTGCAGAGTAAGGAAACGCCATGGAAAAAAGTGGGGATTTAGTGACAGAGTAGGGAAACTTAATGTGAAAAAGAGGGATTTGGTGGCAGAGTAGGGAAACTCAATGTGAAAAAGAGGGATTTGGTGGCAGAGTAGGGAAACTCAATGTGAAAAAGAGGGATTTGGTGCTGAGCAGAGTGAGCTGCCCTGCCAGGGGAAGGTGTGCAGGCACTGGGCACATCCTGCCCAGCAGAGCAGTGCCCCTTGCCTGGCGTGGGAGGGCTCTGCCTGTCCCCAGGCTGCAGCTTTGCCACATAAAACACAACGAGCTCCCCGTCTGCAGCGGAGGAATCCGGCTCTATAATAATATGAATAATAAATAATCAGCAGATTTATATTTTAGATCAGTGCCACGGGGCACGGAGCGAGGAGGGACGAGGAGTCAGCCAGACAGATCATCTCCTTCCATCTCTTGCACCTCTGTGGCAGAGTTATTTTTCCTGAGCTGTTCCTATTCATTAATGTCCGAGAGGCAGGTTATATTATCCACCCCAGGAGGCCTTTAAGCTTTGTTTTGATTCATTATATATCCACATACATATTATATAGATATAGATCTCTCTGTGCAGAGCAGCTGGATGGGGAAACCGGCTGGTAGTTATGGAAAAGAGCCACGTTACTTAAGCTGCAAATCAACGTTCTATTTCTTCACTCTCTTGTTTATTGAAAGCCATTTAGCCACCAGCACGGGGGAAGCTGTGGTGCCCCTGGGCACAGCAGCAGCTGCTGCCCTGGCCAGTGTGGCTCGGTGGTTTTGGAAGGTGACTGGGAGGGAGGCAGGTGCTAATTCAGCAGGAAAAAGGAGATTTAAGGAGGGGGGTTGGTCGGTGGAAAGGTGACATTTATCTCTTCCAGGCACGGTCCTGAGCGGTGGCAGGGTGGCGGAGGGCAGGCACGGAGAGGTGCATGTGCAGAATTTTGTATCAAAAGTCTGTTTTTTTACATGTGTTCCTGAATATTAAACATTCTCCCGGAGCCAAGGATCAGGATCTGAGAGTCATGTAACTTGTTTTATATCTAAATACTGTTCCTGCCCCTGGGCAGCGCTTTGTGTATTTAGCTGCTGAGCCACTTTTAATACAGATCTTTTTGCTTCACACAGAGGAAGCTACTGATAGCAGGATCTACTCTGCAATTTCTTTCATTTTTTCATATATACATATGAATAAAAAAGTCAATTACATGAATGAAAGATCCTTGGTTGCCTGCCTAAACAGCTGCCAAAATGAATTCCAACTCGGAGCCAACTTCAGCAAAGCTGGAATTTCTGCAGAGAGCTCCAGTGTGGCGTGAGATGGGATTGTGCAGGAGGCTGCATTACAGATTCCTGCTGCCCCTCGCCCCTGGGCAGCCGTGTGGGCAGCCAGCAAGGATGGATTTCACTTCTCTGCAGGGCTGGATTAATCTCCTCCTCAGAGCCACCACACTGCCAGGCAGCTGCCCTGGGGATACCTGGGGCTCCAACCCCTTTCCTCCCCACAGAACAATTCATAATTAACTCACACGTAAGGAACTGTCTGCAGTGAGCAGGAGAGCTTTGGGGATGTGGGCAGGAGCTGAGTGGAGTTAGAAAAGCTGGGTAAGCCCAGAGAGGAAGCAAATCCTCCACAGGGGCAGGAGCAGTTCTGGGAGTGCCTCCTGAGGATGGGGCACCTCTGGATGCCTGGCTGAAGAGCATGTTCCTTGTTTTTAGGGAAATGCAGGTCTGTGGTGACCACTAAAGGTCATTTTCAGGCAGTGAGGGGGAGGAGAGCCTTGCAGATTTTCAGTAGATGCCCAATTTCCACAAGCTGAGTTGAGATAAAGCCGAATTTGTCACCTGGGAGCTGTTGGAACCTTTCTGGGAAGGGCAGGGAGAGGATGGCAGATGACCAAAAAGCCACCCCAGCTCCATCCTGTTGGAGCAGAGCTGAGCCCCCCACCCTGGGAGAGCAGGGAAGGGTTTCTTGGTGCTCCAAGGCCCGTGCTGGGGTTGGTTCCTCCTGCTCTGTTCCTCTGGCACGTTCCCTTGCCCTTGCTCTGTGGATGGGTGGTTGCAGGAGCTCTCCCCATGCCCAGAGCTGAGCTCAGCGAGGTGTTAAAGCCCTCTCATGGAGCTTCAGGCACTGCAGGGCTGCTGGGCAACCTTCCCAGGAGAGGAGCTGGTGACCTAGCAGGGCACTTCTCTGGAGTGCCCCTCTGCAGCTAATTGCTGCTGGCTGGGAGTCAGAGAAACGCGGCCCCTGAGAGGCTGAAATCCCAAATTGCCCTGGCTCGGATTCAGCAGCTCCCACTCTCCATGTCCAGGTGTTAGGGATGCACAGCACTTGGAAAAATCCCAATGCCAGAAGTGCAGAAGGACCTGCTGACAACGCAGGGGCAGTGGTGGGCTCTGCCCTCCCCTTGCTCCTGGTTGTGTGCTCCTCTTCCTCCTCTTCTCCCTCACTGTGCTGAACTCAATGCTGGGGGGAAAAAAAAAAAAAAAAAAAAAAAAAAAACATGGGGNCTGCTGACAACGCAGGGGCAGTGGTGGGCTCTGCCCTCCCCTTGCTCCTGGTTGTGTGCTCCTCTTCCTCCTCTTCTCCCTCACTGTGCTGAACTCAATGCTGGGGGGAAAAAAAAAAAAAAAAAGAAAACAAAATCCTGGGGGAAAAGGGAAGGACGGAAAGGCCTGAAAGAATGAAATTTTTGCTTTGCTGTGAAAAGTGAGGGAGCATGTGGGAGAGAAGGACAACACCCAGGCCACAATCCATGGCAGGAAGGGCTGTGAGCAGGCAGGGAAAAGGGGAAATGTCCCCCTTTTGTTATTGGTACAACCATCCAAGAGCATCGTGTCACATTAGGGTGGCACCAGAGCCTTTCTTTGGGGTGTTTTTTGGAGAGGAGAGGAGTGTGGGAAGCAGAAGGTGGAGATGCTGGCTGGAGGAGAGCTCAGAGAGTGCAGCTGTGACAGCGAGAGGTGGAGCTGGGAGGGAGCTGGGAGCAGCAGGAGCAGCTCTGGCTGGCCTTGCCCTGCCAAATGAGGGCTGTGCATGTCAGGAGGCTGCAGGGAGGGACGGCTCCTTTTCCTTTCCATCACTAATGAATTCCTCCTGCACCTCCAGACACTGCAGGGGCTTGGAGAGCCAGAATGGAACTTTATGTGCAAGTGATGGCTGAATGTCAATGCTGCCGTCGAAGCCAATTTGGGAGCTAGGAAGTGCTAAAAGAATTAAGATTGTTAAATGGAAATAAGTCTACTTGGTTGAGATAAAATAGGGTTTAAATGAGTGAAATTATCAGTGGATTACCCTTGTTAGAGCACTGCCTTATTTAATAAACTGGGTTTTAATCTGCTGTGAGCATTCCTGAAGGGGAAGCTCAGCCTGTGGAGGTGCAGGGGTGTGATGGAGGGGAAGGACCAGCTGTGCCATCATCCTCTAGAATAGAGCCACAGGAGCAGTAATTTGCCCAGGAGTGCTTTGTACTTTCACAAGGATCTCGTTTGCTGCTTTACAAGTGGGTTGATCTTTGTTGGAGTTTGTCTTGCTGGCAGAACTGGGGTGGGATCACCTTGGTACCTCTGGGTTTATTGTGTCCCTGGGGAGCATTTTTAGAGCAGAGCCAGGCAGTGCTGCTTCCTTTTTGGGGTAAATGGATGCACCCAAGCAGCCCTGGCAAGGAGTGATGCAGGGGAGCAGCCTCTTGCTGCATTTAGGAGGGAATGAAAATGCTGGAGACCTCGAGTGCTGCAATTTTACCCAAAGAGAGAGTACAGTAATTATTAATGGCCATTGATTACCTGCTGCTGCAGGAGCAGAGCTGTCACAGAAGAGCAGCCAGGTGCTTTGGGCCAGCTTTACCTGGCCACCTGGCTCAATGCAGATGTCACCTGTCACCTCTCATGTGCTCCTGCCCCATCTCTCTGTGGTGGCAGCCCTGAAAGCAGAACTGCTCCAGATGCTCCCAAAATTGCCTGTGGAGGGAAGGGCCTGGTTTCTCTCTGCACTTCTGGGACTCTGCTGGAGCTCTGAGCCTGGAGGTGACAGCCCCCAGCCTGGGGGGGAGCATCTGGTGCAAGGACAAAAGCACAAGGAGGGGTGAAGCTCAGTGTTCTTCTTAGTTGTGCAACCCTGAGGTTTCAGAACATCCTGTGTTCTTTACTTGGAGGACTTGTGAATTTTCATTCTTTTTTACAGTCAGTTTTGAGAGAGAAATCAAGTCCTGAGCGGGTTGGGAGGCTCAGGTGGGATGCAGGAATCCAGGATCAAATTCCAGCCTTGGGGAAACCAGGTTGTGGGTAACCCACCTGGATTATGCTCTTACTGTTCAGAGGAGTCTGTCCTTTGTAAATATTCCATTTTTGGTTGCCTTGTTGTTGCCTGAAGGGCTGATGAAGCTGGCTACAGGCAGAGCTGAGCCCATCCTGGATTTTTCCCTCCTTTCCTGGGCTCGCCCAGCAACCTGGTC
Source organism: Sitta europaea (assembly GCA_013400255.1). NCBI lineage: Eukaryota > Metazoa > Chordata > Aves > Passeriformes > Sittidae > Sitta > Sitta europaea. The sequence goes on from VXBS01007928.1 coordinate 555,606, forward strand.
TCCATAAATGCCAAAAGTTCTTGCATCTCATGCAGCTGAAATCGTGTCTGGGGGGGAATTGAGAGCTGGAAAAGGCAAGGAAGGGGCTCTGTGTCCCCCTCTTGCTGGAGGGATTGCTGTGCACTCCCAGGAGCTGCGTGTCTGAATTTATTGCTGATTCCCTTTGGTAGTGTTAGTATAGGGTTAAAATGTTTGTAAAATCATGGGAAAGGAATGCTGTGCTTTGTTTTTAGTGGACCATGCAAAACTGCACTTACATAGGTTATAATTAAGCATAATGATAAGAAACACAAACGATGGAATTATTTGGGGGTGAAGTAGTTGTTGCTTTGGGGATCACAGGAATCAATGTTTAGAGTTTCCAGGGTACCTGGAGATGAGATTGTGTCTGTACAATGGGACAACAGAAGGGCAGTTATTGTAGTAATTGTTTAGCTTAAACAAATATGCAGTTATATAATTGTAACTGAAATGGTATAAATATGTGCATTCTGAACAGATGGATGGAGCTGGATTTGGGCAGCTACACCCCAAGTTCCTGCATGCTCTTAGTACAGCACCTGGCATGTAATCCACCTGTGATTCTGTGAATTTGTGAATGCTAACAAGAGGCCAGGATGAATGCCTGAGCTCCTGCCCCAGGCTCATCCCACAGCAGTTTAACCCCCCTGTGATCTCCCTGCCAAGCCAGGGGCTGTGAGGGCTGGAAAGCTGTGAGGTGGAGTCAGCCTGGGCATGCTGAGCATCCCCTCATGGGTTTCAGATCCAGCCTCTCCTGCAGCCCCCAGGACTGGGCAGGATGGGAGCTCTGGGATGAGCCTGGGTGCTCATCGTGGTGTTCAGCTTTGGGCATCCTCCAGATCTGATCCCCAGCAGGGCAGCACTGCCCTGATCTCAGCCCTTCCTTCCCCTGCAGAGAGGTTTTCTGGTCGTGCTCAGCTGCCCCTCTGTAGTCTGATTTTTCAGGCCTGAATTTTCTGAGTTTCTAAAGCTCTGTTTTTCTGATCCAGATGTCACTTGTGATTTTTCTTTCAAAGCTGCATGAAGAAATTAATGACTCCTCTTTATTAAGGACTGTTCCCCTTATAGACCATTTTCCACAGCCCAATGTGATTGGTGAATGAAAGACAAACCTCTTCTTTGACCCACATTGGTCAAACCAGAGAGACACCAAGAGAGATCCCTCCCACCGAAAGAATTCCAAACAAGAGTATTGTTACAAAGACAATGTCCTGTTGTTTATGTTCTTTTGCTGGGAACAAGTTTCAGCAAGCCAAAAGATCAGGAAATCAGAGCTTTAGAAACTCAGAAAATTCAGGCCTGAAAAAACCAGACTACACCCCTCCTCTTCCCCATTCCCATTTTTCCAGCAGCAAGTCCCTGCTGCCCTTTGGCTTTGGCACTTGAGGACTTTTTTTTTCCCTCCTCATCCCTTGCACAGAAGAGAGCTTGGCATTAGTAATTATTATCCTTTAAGTTTCTACCTATTTCCGTGGCTAGAATATCCACTAGAATATCACACAGAGCTTTTTTGGCATTCGTGGTTCACTGGGGGCCCTGCTACAGTGGCCAGAAGAACTCCATCATTCCAGCCATGCCCAGAAATCCCATGATCTAAATGATCACAGAAGAGAAAGCAGAAAATGATGGAGTTGGCAAGGAAATACCTTGCAGTGCTTGTGCAAAGTCATCAACACCCCATGCAATACCCACCCCAGGTGCCTCCTGAGCCCCAGCTGAGTTTTTTAGGGCCAGGAGAGGCTGCAGTGGCTTTGCCCAAGTCTCCAAGCCCCCAGCATGAGCAGTCTGTGCCATGGCACAGCTCTGGCACAAGGTGCTGGGGCCGCCCAGCCTGGCACAACTGAGGAGCACCAACAGGGTAGGAGATGGTTCTGAGCTGCCCAACTCAGATTTTGGAGCAGAAATCTTGTTTTCCTCAGCTGTGGTTGAAACCCTGCTCTTCCCTCCTGCGTTTAAATCCCATGGAGCATCTCATTAGGAGCAAATGATGCCTCAGGCAAGTGGAGCTGTGGAAAAGTAATCTTTATTAAGCACCCTCAGTGGTCAGAGCTGCTTGATGAGCTCGGGAGTTTTATTTGCAGGCAGCTTGGGTTGTTGTTGGGCAGGAAAAGGCTTGGAGCTCCCTCCAGCCCCTGTCTCCTGGTTGCTGGTTTCTCTTTCTGCCCTCAGTGCCTTCAGCCCTGCAGGCTCTGCTGGCAGAGCTGTCCACACTGAGAACAAAAAGAGTGGAAGAGGCTGGGTGGGATAAATCAGGAACACGAGCAGGGATTCAAGGTGACTGCAGCTCCTCCTGAGTTGGACACAGACACAGATTTCCCTGGAAAAAAAAGGTGTAAAAACCCCCAGAGTGCTGTGAGCCAGAGGGGGTGGGATTGAAGAGCCCTGGAAAATCAAGCAAGACACGGGGTGTGAGAGAAGGTGTTCACCCCTCAGGTAACCCTGAGGTTGTTGAGAGCTCTGCTGCTGCACAGGGTGGGATATTTCCAGTCTGAGCTGAAAATCTGGAATCTCTGCTGCCTTTGCTCCTCCTTCTCCTCAGAGAATTCCCAGAGCAGCTGTGGCTGCCCCTGGATCCCTGGAAGTGACCCAGGCCAGGTTGGAGCAAGCTGGGACAGTGGGAGGTGGCCCTGCCCATGGCAGGGGGTGGAATGAGATGATTTTAAGTTCCTTTCCAACCCAGCCAGTTCTGGGATTTTATGATTTCCTGGTTCCTGCCCTTCTGAATGACAAACTGCGACGGAGCTGTGGCTGTTTGTTGTCCTGGGGCTGTCAGATTTCATTGTGAGGAAATGAGAAGCATTTTCAGGCATTAGCTGGCAGCACGGAGAGTTTCAGAGTAGCAGTTCATGCCACTGAACATGCTTTTGGAAGATGTGTCCTCATGCTTGGAGAATCAATTAACCTCGAAAACATTTGGTGGCTTGGTTTGAAGAGCACTGGCTCTGAGAATTTCCTCTCCTGCTGCTAAAATCAGCCACCTTCAGCGTGAAGCATGGATGGTTTCTAGCACTGAGAGGTGAAGTGAGAACAAAAAAAAAAAAAAAAAAAAAAAAAAAAAAAAAAAAAAAAAAAAAAAAAAAAAAAAAAAAAAAAAAAAAAAAAAAAAAAAAAAAAAAAAAAAAAAAAAAAAAAAAAAAAAAAAAAAAAAAAAAAAAAAAAAAAAAAAAAAAAAAAAAAAAAAAAAAAAAAAAAAAAAAAAAAAAAAAAAAAAAAAAAAAAAAAAAAAAAAAAAAAAAAAAAAAAAAAAAAAAAAAAAAAAAAAAAAAAAAAAAAAAAAAAAAAAAAAAAAAAAAAAAAAAAAAAAAAAAAAAAAAAAAAAAAAAAAAAAAAAAAAAAAAAAAAAAAAAAAAAAAAAAAAAAAAAAAAAAAAAAAAAAAAAAAAAAAAAAAAAAAAAAAAAAAAAAAAAAAAAAAAAAAAAAAAAAAAAAAAAAAAAAAAAAAAAAAAAAAAAAAAAAAAAAAAAAAAAAAAAAAAAAAAAAAAAAAAAAAAAAAAAAAAAAAAAAAAAAAAAAAAAAAAAAAAAAAAAAAAAAAAAAAAAAAAAAAAAAAAAAAAAAAAAAAAAAAAAAAAAAAAAAAAAAAAAAAAAAAAAAAAAAAAAAAAAAAAAAAAAAAAAAAAAAAAAAAAAAAAAAAAAAAAAAAAAAAAAAAAAAAAAAGAAAAAGAGCATCTGTGTGACTAAAACCCTTCTGAAAACCAGTCATTTGCTGAATATATTTTGTTTTAAATGTCCTGGCTCTGTTCTCTGCTCTTCCCCACCCTCCCCATCTGGAAAGCATCCAGCATTATCCGTGCTTGAAAAGGCAGCACTGGCTGTGTGTTCTGCCTGAGCCAGCACCTGCAGGGAGCTGCAACAGGTCCCTGTCTGTCTGCTGGGTGGTTTGGAGCTTTTTTTCTTTTGGGGGGGTGAAAAGCAGAATGGTCTGTGCACAGCATTGGGGAAGGGCATCCTGCCCTGCTCCTGCACTCCTGGGAGGCTCCTGACCCTTGGAATGTCATCCCTGCCCTGCTGCTTTCATGGATTTCTCTGCCAGAGCCGAATTAAAGCAGCTTTGGGGAAAAAGTGTTACAACCTCCTTGACCTAAAGTTCTCAGCCCAGCAGCCTGGTCCTTCCCCATCCCACAATGGGCTCCAGGAGGGGGGGAGTTTTGCTTTCAGCTGCAAAAAGTGAAAAATACAATGGGGTTTAATGCAGGCATTGCTGCTTACATCTCTCACCTCTTCCTCCCTTCTGATGCTGGCAGCAGAGCTCAGCCCTGGCTTTGGAGGCATTCTGGATTAAGCATTTCCAGGAGAAGCACCAAATTCTGCCTTGCCCTTCTCAGAAAACCATCCCCTGGCTTCTGAATCCGATTAAATTCAGTTTAAAAACTGAGAATCTGGAAATGTAAAACATCAGCATTGTGTTTAGGTGTTTTTCCAGGCAGGTTATCAACACCTGAGCAGGTGGATTTCTTGTTGCACTGAGAGCAGCAGGGGCTGAGAGCTGTGCTTGTTCTCCAGGGTTCTGGCTGGGGTTTTTTCTGCTTTTTTGTAAGCCTGGGCACGCCACACTCATGCTTTAGATTTCAGTCTCAGTTTGCTAATCTGCTTTCTGACCTATAGAAGAAAATAGCTGGTAATTATTTGTTTACTTTGCGCAATTCAACTGTGCAAGAGCTTCCTTAGAAGAGCCAGGCTGGGTGATTAAGAGGGGAGGTTTATTTTATTTTGGTTCAGTTTATTTTGCCTGGCAGGCTGTCTTTTCATCAGGAAGGGCTGGATTTCTTGGGGGGGTTTTGCCTTTTTTTTTAGGAGGCTTCAACTCCGTGTTAAAGAGTGAAAAATGAAGCAGACAGGGGTTGTGTGTGTGTGGGGGTGAAAAGTCAATTTTTATGTGCTGTGTTGTCAGGGGCTGGGAGATGGGGCTGGCCCAAGGCCTTGAGCACAGCAGTGTCACCCTGCTGGCTTTGGACAGGCTGTAAGGCACAGCTTGGCTGATTTTCCCCCACGTTATTCCTCAAATTCAGTCTGACCCTGCGCTGCACCGCGGTTCTGTGAAAGCAGGAGGGGTGCTGAGCATCTTGCAGACAACAAAACCTCTCTTCTGGGCTGGGATTATTCAACTAATCTCGTGATTATGGTGATAATCCCCTTTGCAGTGACGCCCCTCTCCAAGGAGCTTTTCCCTCGGGCCCTTCCAAGTCCCAAATCCCATTTTCTCCTAATGCTGGAGTGCTCTATATTAAATTAAGGCACTCTCAGGGATCAGAGGTGTAAAAGTCCTGTGGTATTTAAAGCTTTTTGGAGTCTTTTGCCTGCTGACCCTCCTGGGGCTCGTGGTGGGGATGGAGGAGAGGGACTCTGCTGCTGGAGAAGAGATGGATTTTTATCTTTTAAATCTTACCTCCCGTTTTTGGAGCAGAACAAGCTGTGGCCAGAGTCACAGCCTGGCCAGTGATACCCTGGGCTCTCTGGCTCCAAGAGCCTGATGATTCCAGGTGGGATTTTCCAGCAGGGAAAGCATCTCCCTTCCCTTTCCCGCTGCCAGGTGCTCGGCAGCAAATAAATATTTTGCTCACAACTCATTGGAGGTGGCATCTAACCAGATGTGCTCTCACTTGGTGCAGCAGGAGATTTATTTGGTTGTCCATTTATAGCTTATTATTTCCTGCTGTCTCCCCCCTCCCCAGCCTAATAGCAGTTTGCTATCCACCAGGGTATACATTTTCTTCTGATTAAGTGCCGCTTAGCCGTTGGCTGCTTGCTCATTTTACTTTTATAGACACATTTACAGAGGCACAAGCGCCCAGGAGCAAGGGTAAGGAGAATGGAGACTCGCAACAGCTTGATTAGATTGGATTTTAATAAAGTTTCCAGCTAAGCTGCAGCACCACTATTCCTCACTGTGCTGATGATCTCCAGAGATCCCTTTCAACCCTGATTATTCCGTGGTGCTGGAGAAGGGGTTGCACAGCTTCTCACTTGGGCAGTGGGAGAGAAGTCCCCTGGAATTCTTGACCAGCAGGGATCTCTGAGCTCTGAACACCTCCGAGCTCCTCTCTCCGGGGCGGGGAGAGATTTTTTTCTTTTTTTTTTTTCCTCCCATCTTTCCGCAGCTGCTAATTAGTCGCAGATGATGAGATAATTTATAAAAATTAGCAGCGATTTTCCCTCATTGTGCTAATATCGCTTGGCAATAAAACTGCTCTTTTAAGGGGGTGACTTTTCCCTAATGCAGGGCTCAAGGCTAAAAATACATCCCGGTGTATGTCAGCAGAGAGGGGGAGCGTGCTCCATCACCAGGAGTTCATGGGAACCAGGAGAAGGAGCTCAAATTGAGATGCAAATCCCAGCCTGGCAGTTTGGGGAGGCGATGTCTGATGGTGTCACCTTGGTGGCAGGGATGGGGAAGAAGCAGAGTGCTGCTGCTGTGGCAGGAGCAGTGTGTGACCTGGGGGCTCTGGCAGGGCAAGGTCGCTGCTCTCCCCTTCCCCAGCAGTGACAGAGACTCGGGGCCAGCTCCAGGCAGGAGCAGCAGCTCGCAGGGACAGCCACAGGAACAGTTTTGTGTAGCCTGGGTTTCAGGCCTGGAATTTCTGAGTTTCTAAAGCTCTGTTTCCCTGAGGTTTTGGGTTGCTGGAATTCCTTGCCCAGGAAAAGAACAAAACATCAAGGTGGTTTTTGTAACGGTACTCATGTTCATTCTTTCTGTGGGAGGGATTTTCTTCTGGTGTCCCTCTGGTTTGGCCAGTGTGGGTGAAGAGTTCTTGTTCACCAATCACAGTGGTCTGTGGAAAATGTATAAGGGAACGAGTTCTGGAGATAAAGATTCTGCTTCACACAGCCTTTGGAGAAATGTCACAGGAGTCTGTGTCGTGTGTGTTATCACAACAGCGACAGTTCTGGCTCCTGTGCACAGTGCTGGGGGAGCAGGGTGGTGAAGGGGGCTCAGCTCCCAGTTTGCCTCTCCTGTGCCCCTGGGACACCTTCCCTGCAGAGCTGGGGCTGGGATTTGTTCCCAGTGCCAGTTTTGTGTTTGGGAGGTGCTGTTTGCCCCTTCAGGAGCCAAGCCTGTGTGTGTCTGCTCAGCCTAGTGGGAGCTGAGAAACAGAGGGGTGGCTGTGGCAGTTGTTTGGAAAAAGGCATTCATTAGGCTGAAGAATGAATTTTCCATGAACTCAGAAGGCCTCCAGCACTCCCTCAGGCTCCTAATGATTTTGTCACAGTGTTAATCCCTCAGGTGAGCGGCGGCATTTTGATATCAGCAAACAAATTACATTTTCTGCGCCGATAACCCAATCCAGAGTCAGGCATGAGAGCAGGAAACAATTCATCAGCTTCTAATGGGCCCTGCAGATCTCAGGCAGGGCTGGATTCAGGCACGGTGTGCAGCTCCCTGTATCCCACAGCATCCCAGGGAAGGTGTGTCTGCACAGGACACCTGCACCAGCACCCCCAGGTAACCTGGTGTGGTGTTTTAGTGATGCTCAGGATGCCCCTTCCTGTCTGGAGTTCTGTATTTTGACAGGCAGTGCCTGTGCTGGAGGGTTTCCTCCAGCAAAATGGAGGTGAGGAGGATCAGCTGGGTTTTTTTTTGCAGCAGGTGATTGATGTGTTGAGCTCAGAGGCTGTGGTGGGTACAGAAATTTGCGCAGATTTAAGGGGAAACTGGCCGAGCACAGGGGAGAGAAAAGCACTTAGGAGTTATTAAATATATAAACAACATCAGTTTCCGAAGTTTCCTAACCTGAGAGTAGCCCAGGGCTGGGAGGCTATTAGCAGGAATTATTGGATGGACTTTTGCTTTGACAGTAACATTTGTTCTTACGATCCAGATACGAGGCAGAGGCACCGAGGAAATGAAAGGAATCGCCTGTAGCAAGCTCTCAAATTAGCACCTCTGTCTGCCCAGCCCCAGCCTGGTGCAGTGTCCATCAGGAAGGGTGGAAATCAGAGGGAAATTGTGGCAGCAGTGACGCAGGTGCAGAGGGCGGAACCAGCAGGGGAAGGGGTGGGTGGGAGCAGCACCTGGGAGCTGGAAAATTCAGCTTGGAATGGAAAATTCAGCTTGGGATCATCCCCTGGTTTAGTGGGAGCAGAATTAATGTAAACCAGTTTGGGTTTTGTCACATGAAGCATCCCTCTCCTGTTTCTGTAGCTGAGCATTCATTTCTGGTTTTAATGCCATCCTTAAATATCTCCTTCAGCTCCAAGTGAGTCTGTCCTGTGCTTTATGGGGGATTATCCTGCTCTCCACTGCTCTCCTACCTCAGCTTTAGATTTTAGGAAGAGCAGGCTGTGTTCATTCAGCCTCTCTGGAGAAGAATGCACAATTCTTTCCAGCATTTTATTGGTCTCCCGTTGATTTTCAGCATCTCTGGAGTGTTGGGTGCCTTGCTTTATCTCTGTCAGACACAGAGCCCTGAGCACACCTCGCTGGGACCCCATCCTGTCCGGGGGGAATTTCAGCTGTGATGTGCCTTTGAACCTCCCCTTCCAGAGTCCTCTCTAGTTCAGTCTCTCACACAGGTTTTTTTTCCCGTTTTCTTTGGTTTTTTTCTTCCTCTTTTTCAAACTCAAAGCCTTCTAATGCTGCTGCCAAAAGCTGTGTGGCCTCAGGCTGTGCTCTTGTCCAGCATGAGTGAGGACACTGGAGTGGAGTGTGGACAAGAGGCAGGGGTGTGAAAATTCCCATGAAAATCAAGGAGTTTGAGCTGGAATTTGGACCAGCTGGACTTGTCTCCTTGCATCCTTTAAGTTCTTTTTTTCTTTGATGGCTGCAAGTATCTTATCAGTCATTTCTCTACTTGGCTATGTCATATCTATTTATCTAGATAGTGTAATAAATAATCCTGGTTTAGATCCATCCATCGAAACGTTAACAAAGTTGTGATAAAATCTGATCCTGCTTTCACTGTGTTGTCCTTCTGCCTTCAGTCCTTATTCTCATATTCCTGATGTTGCACACAGAATAATTTGGTGTATTTTCTAGGATGCTTGTAAGCACAAATATTTGGTCATTATTGAGAATCCAATTACAGCGTTAATTAAGTTTTTTTGCGACTGGAAACAAATGTTAACTTGCAAAGACAAAAAAATGTGTCTTCACAGTGTTTGAATTCTTCTGATTATCAAGGGAGTTGGGATTGAAAAGGATGGGATGGAATGCAATGGAATAGGATGGATTGGGATGAAATGGAACAGAATGGAATAAAATGGAGTTCCAGCTGGTCCAGAGGCTGCAGGGAGTTAGGAAGCCTTCAGTGGATCTGGGACTGTGTGAGTGATGCTGTGAGGGAAAGGTGGAGCAGGGAGAGGATGAGGAGGGAAGCACTCACCTCTCATTAGCAAGTGCTGCTTGCTCTTTAAAAGGGGAAACCCAAACCTGCTCGGCCCCCTGGCCCTGCAGGTCAATAAAATGAACCCTCACTAGTGGCTGAGTCAGAGACTCGACAACTTCATTACCCTTGTAAAATCAATGGCCATTACCCAGCCCTGCCCGTTGATCTGAGCTGCAGGGTGTCAGCACGGCCTGGCTGGGGCTGGGGGCTGGTTTTGAGGTCTGTGGAAATGTCTGGAGCCTGTTAAGACCCTTCTCCTGATGGGCCAGACCTTCCTGTGATCTTCCTTTGCAGGGCATTCCCACACCCACAGCCAGGGGAGCTGCTGGCACAGGTGTCCTGGGGCAGAGCAGCAAGGTCAGCCCAGGATGTGAAAGTCCACTCTGCTGAAGGGCTGCTGAGGCAAATTTGTAGCTTCTGGACTGCTGCTGGGAGGCCTGGATGTAAATGACAACGCAGCTAATAAGGTCTAATTGGCTATTAAAGGAGGAAGCAGCCCTGGAGATGCTGAGGGCCAATTAACCCTGGGAGCCTGACACTGCTGCTGTGCAGTGATGTGTGAGAGACTTTCACAAACAGAGAGAGGACAGGGGCACTGGAGGGCCTTACCCAAATCCTCTGGAAACTGCCAGTGCTCACTGGCAAGTGTTCCCCTGCCTTTGTAGTCAGAGTGGATTTAGTGGCTGAGCACCCTGTGGGCATCAGAGCAGCCCTGGCCAGGTGGAACTTCACAGGGGGCTGATTTTTGAAACTCTGCTCTGCTCTGTGGGACAATAAAAGCCCAGCCAGGTGAGGTGGATCCGTAGGGAAGGCACATTCCTGCACCAGGCTGTGATGGAGACAAGTGCCAGAGCAAACAGGTACCAGCCCCAAGGCTGGAGGCAGGGAATGCCTTGGGATGGAGAGGGATCCTGAGCAGAGCCCAGAGCTGTGGAAGCCACCAGGGGCTGTGGGAGGCTCAATCAATCATCCTGCCTCAAACACTGTCTGAGATCAGGGCCGTGGGGAGCCCAGGGTTCTGACACAGTCTTGTTGCTAATTTGAATAAACAAATTGTGTCTAATAGCTTTGTCTTCTAATTGAGGCCAGTCCCTTCTTGATAAGGGAAAACAGAGATACCCAGTGTGCCAAAGCAGCTACCTGTTTTCATAGTCTGCTTTTCTGCTAGGAGTGGACAGGCAGAAAATGGGATTGGGTGGATTTGATGAGGAACTGGGATTTGGGAATCTCAGCATAGTATGGACCACGTCTCAGACTTTGGAGTCTATTGCACCTTAATTACATGAGGTGGCTTTGTGTGCTGCTGTTGTGATGATGATCTTTTGTTCCTCTTCCTCCAGGTGATTTTATTCTGATTTCTGCCTTTTAAAATTTTATTATTTCTAATTTCTGCATTTTTGCTGCTCTGAACTCGCACCTTTCTGAAATTCAGGATTTCAGTCCAAGCAGGAGTTCAAAGGTGAAGCTCAGCTCTTGGACTTGGAGCAGGTCAATGTTTGTTTTCTGCCTGGCTTTTTGCAGAGCAGAGAGAAGGGTATGCAGGGTCTGTGTCTTGCCTGTCCCAGTGCAAGGGATGAGCTGATCCACTGAGAACAGCCCAGTTCCTACTGGAGTTTTCCAGGGAAAGCAGGATGCAGTTCCTGCCCTCATTTCAGTCATCCCCAGGGGTGTTTCTCTTGTCTTGTGGAAGCAAGGCTGGAAGGAAGACCCAGTGCTGAGCTCAGCAGTGCAGACAGGCTGATTTGCTCCTTCAAACCTGCCTGAAACATCTTTAATCTGTCTGGGCCATGACACTCCAAGATTTGCTGATTTAGAGGCTGAGCTGGGCTGGAGTTTGCACTGACAGAGCCAGGAGAGTGCTGGGAGCCCTCCAGAGTGGGGACCTGCTGAGCCCCTCTGGGGAGCAGCAGAGGGGTCTCAGAGGCTGCTTTTCCTCCTGACTCAGCCCCAAAAGAGGCAAAAGCTCCTCTCAGCCACACAGCCAAGAGCACTTGGCTGAAATAATTTCTGTTACCTTTTATCTGCCTCAAAGGAACACTTAAAAAAAAAAAAAAAAAAATCATCCTGCCCATAGCGGGTAACCTGATGAGCCTAATTTGGTGGTATGAAAACACAACCACTTGGAGGTTTCCAATCCATGTTCTGGCTAATTAGAGCCACTTCCCCTGCTGCCTGCTGTGCAGCACTGCGTGTGCCCAAACACCCCAGCAGGAGCAGTGTGGTGCACGGTGGTTACAGTGCATTTTGGCTGGTGGGTTTGGGATGGAGGATTGATGCTGTCTGCTGTCAAGCCAAGAAAAGAGGCTGCTCCAGCTGTGGTTGCCCAGGTGTGAGGTTTGTGGTTGCCCTTTGGGCTTGTGGGGTTGGTTTTGCTAAGCTGGGCTTGCAGGCAGCTCTGGAGGGGCCCAGGGAGGAAGGGTGAGTGTTGCTGTTGTGATAACACACACGACATAGACCCTTGTGAAGTTTTTTCAAAGGTTGTATGAAGTAGAATCTTTATTTCAAGAGCTTGTTCCTTTATCTACGTTTTTCACAGACTGCTGTGATTGGTGAACGAGAGACAGAGCTCTTCACCCACACTGGCTAAACCAGAGGGATATTAAAGAAAATCCTTCTCACAGAAAGAATGAACAACGTGAATACTGTTATAAAAATAATGTTTTGTTGTTTCTGTTCTTCCTGGGAAAGGAATTTCAGTAGGCTAAAAGAGAATTTGAGAAATTCAGAAATTTCAGGCCTGAAAAACCAGAGTACAGGTGAGGTTCTCCGAGGGGGCAGGAAACACTCAGCAGCTCTAGGTCGCTGCCACTTCCCATCAGGAGTTGATGGCATCCCATCCTGTGGCCCTGGAAGGGTGTCCAAGGCAGTGCAGCCCTTAAATTACAGCTGCTGGACTGCACTGAAAGTTCCATCCACAGAGATGGAACAGACTGAAGGATTTGTGTAGGTCTGGGAGCAGCCTGGGCTGAGCCAGAGCTGGACCAGCTACAGCTGACAGGTCTGGACATCTGAGCAACCCTTCCGTGCCCAGGGCTGGCACTTCGGTGCCTTTTCCATAAAAATTGGCTTTATTTGTAGAGCAAGGTGGGCCAGTTTATCTTAGGAGTTGACAGAACTGCAGTTTTCCCTCCAGCATGGAAAATCCTCCCTGTGCTTCAGTGCTAGAGGAGCTCAGAGCACTGGGGGAACTTTCCTGCCCTCCAGGGGATTGTGTTGTGTCCACTTAGGGATGCCAGCAGCGCGTGTCCTGTCTGCACACCCCTCCAACACAAACAGCACAGCAATTCACCAGGCTCTGCCTGAGGCTTCCACCCAGGCAGAAAATAAATTGGCTGCTGCCGTTCCTTTTTCTAAAGTGCCTGGAGTGGGGCCAGCTTTTTCCCTTCTCTGGGAGACACCCATTGCTTCTCCAGGGAAATCTCTCAGGGCCCAGCGGGGCAGGATTGGTTTGTGGGTTTAGCAAGCAGCAGGACGGTTAATTGCATCCGGCTGAAGCGCTGCCCAAACCGTGGATTTTAGGATGAAAAACGGCTGCAAAACCAAATTCCCTGGCGTTGCAAAGTGCCCTGGACTGGCCTCCCCTTGTGTGTGGCGGGGTGAGGTGTCTGGGAGCGGGTATCAAGAGCCTCATCCGCATTCAAAGCTGTCTCTCCTGCGGGCGAGCATCCCCGCGCTGATGACCGAGAGCATTTCCACTTGTGCCTCTAATGGCCGAGCACACGCTGCAAATTCTGGCTTAAACGGAGCCCGATGTGCTCAGAAGCTGCACAAGTCTCTTAAAGAAAATGAGGTCTTAGCAGGAAGCCCAACACCAAACAGAAGGCTCTTTATTGACCACGGGATGCTGCTGTCGGAAGGGGACTGCAGGTGGCTGTGCCTGTGTAGTGAGACATGTCAGGCTGGTCTGGATGTATTTTATTTTAATTTTTTTTTTCAGACAGTTAAGAAACCAATAAAGTTAAATTGGTAGGACTGTCTAATGTCATTACAGCGAGATGGGGATAAATGTGGTTCCATTAGAGCTTGTTTTGAGACAGGAGGCTGTCATTTTGTGATGGAAAGCTGAGATGACAGTGAGTATTGGTATTCGAGGGCCTTTTCCTAAGGAATGACCTGCTCTGTCTTTTTTGACATCAAACATATGTATGCATAAGGAGAGCACTGCTTGGCGTTCTGGTGCAGCTCCACTTTTAGTCTGAAGTGTTCAATCAAAAATTTTATGAGGGAAGGGAAGAAAAAGCACCTGGGATGGAAGTGCTTGGATGTGGAAAGGTGGCCCCGGGCAGAGCCTGCAAATTCCAGCTGGGCTGGGCTGGGAGGGGCTCACGGGGAGCTCAGCAGTGCAGGTGGCTTCTGGCTACAGGCTCGAGCCTTCAGGGCATCCCAAACCACATCCTGTCCTTGGAAAATTGGAATTCTGGTGGGAGCTCTCGAGCTGTGCAGGACAAACCTCATCTGATCTTTGAGGCTTTAGGTTTTGGGTTCTGTCTTGGAGTAACCCCAGTCCTCGACCACCCTGGAATCAGGATTCTGATTTTCCTCTCCTTGCTCTCAACACTTGGTGAGAGATCCAGGACTTGCTCCTTGTCTCTTCCAAGGAGAAGGCTTGGAGCTGACACTCAGCTTCCCTCTGGTGTCTTTGCCTCCTGGCTCTAATTTCAGTGTTGGCTGTTAAATTTTTCACAGGGACTTCCCACTGCCCCTGGGATTTTAATTAAAAGATTTCCAGCTTAAAAATACCCCCAAAATCCCTTTGCACTGTTGGTGTTCTGCAAGGAACTACAACGTGGATTGGTGTTTGTGCTGGAATCTCCTGGATGGAGCCATGTGGATAGATTTTTCCTGGTGGTCAGAAAGAGAGGGAAATGCAGTGTTTGATGTCCTCTGTGGCCAGGAGGTGAAATCAGGGAGAGGAAATGCAGTGTTTGATATGCCCTGTCCAGGAGGTGAAATCTGGAATCTCGTGGCTAGAAAAGCACCAGGAAGGACAGGAGAGGAGAGGCACAACCCTCACTAAAGCCAAGATGATGTGCCATCAAATGAGTAACACTAATGGAAAATGTAGGAACTGACTAATGTTGTAGCCAGAGTAATTGTTTGGAGGACTGGCATTTCTGGTATTTAAAAGATTTAGAGTGAGCTTTCAGTAAATAAAGGAGGAATTGGCCCTGAAGTGCCAGGCTAAGATGTGGCAGCTGAGATTGAAAAAGGAGTGTGTGTGTGTGTGTGTGGGGGGGGGGGGTTGTTGCAGGTACTTTAAGGAAAGAAAATAATTTTTCAAGCTGCTTTTCACTTGATTGAGTATCAACAAGAAGGGCTGGACTGAAAACTCTTTATTCCATAGAGCAAAAATCACCTCAGTGAGGCTGCCCATGGAGCTGAAGGGAAACTTCCACATCCCTGTGGGTGCAATCCCATGGGATTAGAACATCAGTCCCACTTTTTGTGCTGCAAAACCAGGAGCTCATTTGCTGCTTGGAGTGAGACTGCTTTTGCAAGATTTCCTTGGAGTTCTCTGTGTGTGTGTGGTGGCAGCCACAGCAACTTTTCCAAGCAGTGGGTGCTGTTTCCCTGGGATTATTTCCTTTCCTTCGTGGATGCTGGGCAGCCAGGGCAAGGTAGAAAAACCCTTTTGTGCTGGGCTGGCTTTGTTCTAGTCTGTAGTCTGGGATTTGAGGCTGTCTGGGAGAACATGTTTGTGTAAACTAATGATCCCACTCCCTCGCTGCCTTGCTGCACCTCACCATCCTCTCTTCCACGGGGCTAAATCAAAGTGCAGAGCTCTGGTGATTTGAGCCAGTTAGAGATTCTCAGGGTGCTCAGGACTGGGGAAATGGGGGTGCCATCAAACACCAGCTCCTGACCTGGTTCTCTCAGGGGTTTGCCCATTAAGGTGTGGATGGGGGCAGGAGAAGGGGATCATTAACGGGAGCAGAGCCCAGCCAGGTCCTAATGAGCTGCCATGCAGAGCTTTTATGAAGGTTCTTGTGGCTTCCAGAGTCACTTTTTTCTCCCTCATTTCTCCCCGGATTCCTCTGCTCAGGACCCAGAGGGCAGTGATGAGGACAAGGCGTGGAGCCTGAGGTTCAGCTCACAGCTGTGCCTGAAATTGGTGCTGGGACCAGGCTGGGAACGGTTCTCTCTCCTGCCAGTGGTGCTGCAAGCCATGGTGGGGCTGACAGCGAGGGCTCAGAGCTGGCAGGAGCCAGGGGAAGGGCAGGCAGCATTCCCAGAGCCTGCTCCCTGTGCCCAGGTCAGGGATGTGCCACGGGAACCCTCAGGCATGGAACTGAGCTGGGACTCTGATTAATGCTGCAGCAGGGCTCGTTCTGCTGGAGAGGAACCTTTCCTCCAGAGACATTAAATATTAATAGCAGCAATAGAGACACAGATAAACAAGAGCGAGTTACAAACTTCATTTTGAGGGCGCTGCTGTTCGCTCTGGCGAACTCCTGTCACAGCCAGCTCGGGAACATGGGCCAGAGGCTGGGGCTGCATTTAAATATCTGCATTTCCACCTGGAACTCCAAGTTCCTGACTGTTTGCCCAGCAGAAAAAAAGCCTCCCTAGCCATGATCAAACCGGTTCTGGAAGGTGACAGTGACCTGCCACCAGTCAGAGCTTCCCCAGCCGCTGCCATCTGTGCCTCGTGTTTCCTAATTCCACTCCAGTGCACCTGCTCTGTTCAGGGATTTGTTCTACAAGTTCCTGGAGAGCCGAGGACTCACCTTCAAAAAGCAGTCAGGGGTTTTAGCCAGGCTGTTATGAACTCTGCAGGCTGGGGACAGGGATGCTCTGGTAGGATGACACTTTCCCCGCTGTGTTTGGAGCTGTGGGTGTTCACATCTCCCTCTCTGTGAAGCCTCTCTGCAGCAGAAATCACTTTATTTATTTATTTGACAATCTTCACAACATGTGGTGATAATTTACAAATCCCCCCTGTTTAAAACCTGCCATTTCCTGGTGCAAATACCTGAGGCTTTGGGGATTAGAGGAGTCAGGTATTTTAGGCAGGTTCTTCTGAACTGATCAGGGTGGGATGCTCTGGCAGGATGGGAATTTCCTCTCCATGGAGCTGGGGGTGCTCACATCTCTCTTTGAAACCTCTCTTCAGCATAAATCACTTGATTTATTTATTTGAAAAGCCCTCATGACACGTGCTTGTAGCTCACAAATTACACCTGTTAAAAACCTGCCACTTCCTGGTGCAAATACCTGAATTTTTTGGGGATAACAAGAGCTGTGTGGGCATAAATCCAGGAGCTGGGCATAGAGGGAAAATCAGTCTAGGAAAAACACTAAATAATCCCAGAGCAAACTGGGAATCAGTAACAAGCCTGGTGGTTACTGCTTAAACAGCTTTCAGATGAGAAATGATTGTAAACTCATATTTTAGTAATGCAAAATATTATTGACTGAATTCTAAGTGAGAGCGTTTATAACACATCAAGTCAACTTTTGTACTGTAATTTATATTGGATTTTCCTTCCCCAGGGGTGGGAATGGGGGAGGTGTCACATTGGAAACAGCTGAATTTTGGTGTTTTATTGATATTTAGGTGCTCTTTTGGCTGTGTTGCACCTTGTTATTTAGGGAGGAGTGCTGGGATGTGGAAAATGTAGGGGAAAAAAAGAGATTTCAGGCCACCCTGCCAGTCTGGAAAATTCCTCTTTGAACAAGCAGGTCTAGAAACTGATTCTGGTTTGGGAATGTGAGGTTGGATGGAGATTTCCAGCCCCTCCTGCAAAATAAGAGGATGAGCTGTTTATGCAAACCCACCTGGGCAATGAAAATCCCACCAGGTGTCTCGGGAAGCTCCAGTGGAGCAGAACCGTGGAGCTGTGACCAGCAAAACTAGGAATAATTACTGTAAAAGGAAACAAAACCCAACCAATGGCTGCAGAGGGAAAAAGGCAACAAACCCAAGCACTGCTCTGCCTTCCAAAGGCAGAGGGGTTTAAAATCTCCTCTTAATTATGCATGCAGCAGCAAGGAGAATCAGGCTGGGAATCTGAAGGTTAAATATTAGGGGGAGAAAAAAAAGAAAATCAGGCAAATAAATCTTAATTTCAAATTTGCTTTCATCGTCAGTGAATTATATTGAGTTTCTTTTTATAATGCCATGGGGACAAACACACCTTAATCACTGGATTTCAGCTTGGCCAGCCTGAATCATGTCGAGGTGCTGTTTGCTCAGATCTTGGAGGTGCTGTTTGCTCTGATCTTTTCAGGCATCAGCAGGGGGTGGGGAGAAGATCTGGGAGTTTTTTTGGTTCCAGATCTAATTAGTCCTTCCCCACAGAGCCCTGTCCTCTGCTGCTGGCCCTGGCAGCTCTCTGCCCATTGCAGCTCTTGGAGCTCCAATTTAGCCCTGATGAGAAAAGAGAAGTGTTTTCCAGAATTGGATGGCACGGTGAGGAAATGGCCCTCATCACTTATATTTATGTTCTTAATTCACTCCTCTCTGGTCATTGGCCGTTGTACAAGGCCCCCATCATCTCTGCTGCTTACAACACTCGAGCAGAGTTTGTCTTAACATGATTTATGGCAGCAGAACTCTCAAGGTAATTATTGAGATTGCTGCAGCAGTTCCTTGGAGGGATTTGAAGGGTGTTTTTGGGTGGTGGTGAGGGAATGGAGGGTCCAGCAGGCTGCAGGTTTTACCTGACTTGGTTTTTTCCTCATCCCCTGTGAAGCTGGCAGAGATGGAGGTCACCTGTGCACAGCATAAACCTCCCTGGAAGGAGACAGCTTAAAAGGGGAGGAAAATGATAGAGCAGAGAGTTTGGCTAATGCTGGCTTTCAGTGCCCCATGCCATCATTTCTTCCAGGCAGGGCTGGGAGAGGGATGGAGCTGCTCCAGTCTGGTTTCAGGCCTCAAGTTTCTGCTTTACTAAAGTTCTGGTTTTCTGATGTTTTGCTTTGCTGGAATTCTTTTTTTCTGGTGGCTTGAGCTGTTCCTTCTGACTGCAGATGCTGTGAAAAACGAGGGTCACTCTCCTGGTAAAATTTAAAAAAGGTTTAATTTTTTAACTCCAAGCCTCATCCAGCTTCATCTCAGACACTTCCAGGGAAATTTTTTCCTCCTACAAAGTTGATGGTGATGCCATTGAGCAATAAATTTGAGCACAGAAATTGCACAGGATTCTGATATTTTAAAGGTTTTTTGGTGGTTTTTTTGTTGTTGTTGTTTTTGTTTTTGTTTTTGTTTTTTTGTTGGCCCAAGAGTAAAACTTTGTAAACTGAGGAAATCAAAGAAATAATTTAAATCAAGACACCAGAAGCTCTCTGGTGTGTTTATGTGATCCTGATTGTGATCAATCCATATAAAATTAAGGAAAAAGGAGAATGCTGAGAAAAGGAAACCATCTGGTTCTCCTGCCTTTCCCTGTCAGGGATAAAAGTCAGGAAGGGTTTTTGAAACTCGGTTGTGTGGCTGTTGCACACTCCCAGTAAAACCACGGGCATTAACAATAGCCATGCCCAGAGCCTGAATTATTGTAATGCCATTTGCCTTGGTTATTGCAGCAGAGAACCTGGTGCAGAGCTTTGCTGAAGGGATCATAAAGTTGGTGTGAAGAGAGCTGGAAACTAAACAGAAAAGGCTTTTACAAAAAAGCCATTAAATGAGAAATGAGGTCTGGCTGAGAAGTGGGGCGTGAAGGAGGGATGTGGCTGCTGGCTCTGTGGATTTGGCTTTTCCCACTGGAAAAGCTCCTTTTCCCTGCTGCTGGAATACCCTGTGCCCCACAGGGGTGTGCCCAAGGGAAATTCCCCTATGTCATGGTTTGACGTTGGCACAAAGCCAATGTTTCTATGAAAATATTCTATCTTTGGTGTCTCTTGTGAGATGTGACTAAAAATAGAACAAAGCAGGTCTAAATTTCAGAACAAAAGGGGAAAAACTTTATTACATACAATACATAAGGAAAAAACACACACAGAAGGGAATGAAAATTTTAAAAACACTTCTCCTCCCCCTACTCAAGATTTCAACACAACACAACAAAACAAAACTTGAATTTACATTCTTGTTACTTTCTTTTTACATAATTCATTCTCAATCCATTACCACTCTTCTGATAATCAACACTCAGTTTCTTTAAGGAGATATAAGAGTCTTTCTTGNTGTGGATTTGGCTTTTCCCACTGGAAAAGCTCCTTTTCCCTGCTGCTGGAATACCCTGTGCCCCACAGGGGTGTGCCCAAGGGAAATTCCCCTCCTTTCCAGACTCCTGTGGTTCCTGCAGGCTGCCCAGGCTGCAGGGGAGGTGTGGGAACAGCAGCTCCTGTGCCATCCTTAGAGCTGATCAATGGCTCTAATCCATATTCTGTATGGGATCCTGGGAGTTCTTGTGCCCTTAGTGCTGACTGATGGCTCTAATCCATATTTTCTAGGAGATCCTGTGAGTTCTTGTATCCTTAGTGCTGACTGATGGGTTTAATCCATGTTTTCCACAGGATCCTGTGAGTTCTTGCGTCCTTAGAGGTGACCAATAGGTTTAATCTATATTTTCTAGGAGATCCTGCAAATTCTTGTACCCTCAGTGCTGTTCAATGGGTTTAATCCATGTTTTCCATGGCATTCTGTGAGTTCTTGTGCCCTCAGTACTGACTGATGGGTTTAATCCATATTTTCCAGGAGATCCTGCAAGTTCTTCTACCCTCAGTGCTGACCAGTGGGTTTAATCCATGTTTTCTACAGGGTCCTGTGAGTTCTTTTGTCCTGATCAATGGCTTTAATCCATATTTCCCATGGCATCCTGTGAGTTCAGGCAGGCAGGGAGGCTTTGTGCCAGCTCTGGAGCAGGTGGAGGAGCTCTCCAGCACCTCAGAGTTGTTGCAAAACCATTCTTTTAATTAACATTTCCTCATTTAACCCAGCTTTGTGGTGCTGCTTGGACCCCCAGGGGCAGACCCATTGCAGTGGAGTTATTTCCAGTGGGGAAAATGTCCTTTTTGGAGAGTTCCTTCTGGGAGTGGCATGCCAGGCTCAGCCTGGTTGTGATTCAGAGAGCTCTGACATGGCTCAAGCACAGAGCAGTGTCCATAATTACACCTATAAGGGGAAGTATTTCCCTTTCATCACTGTTGGGCTAATTACATTTGTCAATGGGAGTCCAGAAATCAATAGAGGAGGGAGCTCTGCTTGGCTGTGTGTGAGAGGAGGTGCATCCCCACAGCCTGCCCTGCAGCAAATCATGCCAATAACAAATCTAGATTTGTGCTCCTCGTCTTTGCTGTTATCTGCATCTCTTTGGTGAGATAAGAAGAGCAGAAGAAAAGCAGCATCCTCTCTCTTCTTTCCCCCTCTGCCCATGTGTTTTCATATTTTTAAATTAACCTTATTCACCCACCTGTTGCCAGCAGGGCTCTGCTGACTGCCAGCTCCTGGGGGGCTGGAACTGAGATTCCTGCACCAGGCACAAAATCCCAGAGTGGTTTGGCTTGGAAAAGACCTTAAAGCTCACCCCATTTCCCCATGGGCAGGGGCACCTTCCACCAGCCCAGTCCTCTTGAGTCATTTTTGTGATAAATTAGGACAGTTTTTACTCTTTTATAACCAAACTCCAGCACTTTGTCCTGGTTTTGTCCCTCACAAACTTTCACCTGATGGACAGCTGAAGCTGAAACTTTGTAGGATGTGTGATTTTTCTTTTTTTCTTTTTTTTTTTTTTTTGGTCTCTTTAAGTAAGCAATATATATTCAGGACTAAAAGACACTCAGGAAATGAAATTGCTGGCATTGCTGCTGCTGGGAGGGGAAACCATTTCCGTGCCTGCTGATGGAGGAGGGGTCCCTGCCCTCAGCTGTGGGGTCACAGCAGCCATCAAAATAAGGCAGGGGGAAGGAAAACCAAACAAAGCCAGGGGAGAACTCTGCAGGAGCTTGCAGGTTGCTTGTGTTCAGGTTTTTCTTCGTCCCCTGGGGTTTCCAGAACATCTGGAGCAGCTGGACACACGCCCAGCCCTGGCTGTAGGATTTTGGTCAGGGAAAGCACCAAGGAACTCCCACCAGCTCCCCAAAGGCTGCTGGATTAACTGCAGAGAGGGATAAGCCTCCTCCAAAGCCTTCCAGAGGCTTCTCTAGGCCTGGCTTAAGCTGACAGGCTGTTAATAAATCCATCTCCCTGCCTCTCCCATGGTGTGGGAACTTCAGCTGCTGCAGGGGGTCAGGGGATGGAGCAAGGAGGTGGAATCCCTCCTTCCAGCCTCTCCGGGGAGAGCAGAGGGGGTTTTGGGCTTTCCCTGCAGACAGGTCTCTGGGGACCCAGCAGATCCCTGGCTGTGCCTCCCAGGGTGGGAGGAATTAGGAATGTCAGGTTAAATAAGGGGTTTTTTTGGAAAGGGAAATCCTAAGAGTGAACGAGCCGGGAAGCTTGAAAGGCTGGGATTGAAGCTGGCAGTTGCTGTTGATTGATTTAATGTGAATTACAAAGAGGGGGAGTTGTGGAGGGGTTTCAGGGGGTGACAGGGACATGAGGGAGCTCTGTGGGGTCTGTGAGAGGGCAAAGCTGCAGCTCTCAGCTCCTGGGAAACACCTCAGGCAGCTGCTGCTGCTGCTGAGAAAGGAAAAGTGAGGAAGGACCTGAATGAACCCCAACATTCCAGAATTATAGAGATTGGAAAAGCCCTCCCAGACCTGTGACCCATCCCCAGCTTGTCACACCCAGTGATGAACCCCAAACCGCCTCCCTGGGCAGCCCCTTCCAATGTTTAACAACTTTTTCCATGCAGAAATTCCTCCTGATGTCCGACCCAAGCTTCCCTTGGTGCAGTTTCCTCTCCTCCTGCCACTGCCTGCAGCTGGTTTGGGGTTGATTTTTCCTACCCTGCCTTTGCTCATCTGCTAAAAATTCTCCTCCCTGACCACCCCACGGGACTGCAGGCACTGGGAAAATCCCTGTTCCCAAGGGAGAGCCCTGTGTGCCCTCAGGCATCCCCATCCCACCCCTGGAAAATTCATTTTACCACTGCAAACCATCAGAGCACAGCGCTGGGAAATGCAGGAGACCTTTATGCATTTCCTTGAAAACCATATTAATGTGACAGTTTTCAATAAAATAAAGGAACAGGGCTGGAGGTGAGAAAAAACACATCTATATAATTTCTCAGTTACTGCTCCCAGAGCTTTTTCCATTTGCCTGTTTCCCCCCTGATGTGTGAAATCCGAACCCCGGCTTTCTCAGCTCCCTGCCTGTTGACCTCGTCAGAAATGCTGAATGCAAGAGGTAAAAAAGAACAATAAATTGCTTTATGTACCTGCAGTCAGGAGAGCCCTGCACTTCCCCTCCCAGGCAGCCTTTTCCATCTGTTACCTCAACAAGAAAACTTAATTGAGGCGATGTCGTGTCTGATATATCCATTTTTACAGAGCCACTTTGTAACTTGTTTCACTGTCAGCACACCGGGGCTCCTTATTTCGCAAGGTGGTTTTTTTCTTTAGTTTGTTGGGGTTTTTTTTTTCCCCAATAATAATCTCCTTTTGTGGTATTTTCCATTCATGCCCCAAACATTTCGGAGCTGTCACTTTGGGCTGTGTGTAACCCACGAGTGCCGGGGCATAATGAGGGGAAAATCTCTGCTGCTGGAGGAGAGAACAGAAGGATTATCCCTGGCTTTCCCCGACAGGGAGGTGACATCGGGACACTAATGGGAGGTTTTTAGCAGCAGTTAGAGCCTGTGCTGTCACTACAAAGCCGCCGAGGAGCTGGGGATGCTCACAAGTTGTTGCTGGGCTGGGTTTGGAGCATCCCTGCAGCTCCTTGGGCTGCCCGGGCAGGCTGGCTCCTGCCTCCGGGAATAACGGGAATTTTGGAATGTTCTCCGGGTGGTGTGCTCCTGGGTGGAGATGAAACAGAGGACCTGTAAAGTGTTATCTATGTTTTTGGTTTTGTTTTTTAATTTTCCCACGATTTTAGGGATGTGGTTTGTCTACATCCAGTTTCATTTCTGCTCCCAGGTGGAGCAGCAGGTGCTGAGAGGGTTCAGGGTGAAAGTTCTGGCTCTGTTCCTTATCCCAGAGCATCCCCCTGCAGCCAGGGAGGGCAGCAGGGCACAGGGAATTGCCAGGTGCAGATAAAACACAGTGCCTCTAAAGTATTATCTACGGGTTTTGTTCTTTATTTTTATTTTTCCACAATTTTAGGGATGTGCTTTCTCTACGTTCAGTTTCATTTCTGTGTGGCGTGTGAAACTATGCATATTAAAATGTTGCTGTTTTTTGTAAGGAAAAAGAATTTGTGTGGCCGTAGGAACAGAGCAAAGCACAGCCACAACCTGACTGTGTTCTCTATTCTTTTTCCCTTTATTCTTTTGCCACTGTTGCCTGTCCTTGATCTAATTTCAGCAAGGTTTCAAATCTGAGTAATTGTTATACAACAACCTGCCATCCCCTCACAGCCCAGGGCTCCACCTCCCCAGAGCATCTTCCCTCAGCTCCCAGCACTCTCCTGCTGATGCCTTACCTTTTATATTTTATATTTTTATTTATATTTCTTTTTTAGCTTTTATATTTTTTAGGTTTTGTGCTGTTTT
>VXBS01007931.1:0-99067 GCA_013400255.1 Sitta europaea
CATTTATAGTTCTTGATAAAGGATAAATTATGAAGTTTCTGGAAAGAAAGACAATATAGAGGAATGAATATTGAAAAAATTCCCTGAATTGCAATACAGTATCTATCTTCATATCTATGATGAAGACAAATCCAGACAAACCCTCCTTTAATAATCTCAGTGATAAAGAGAAAACATCAGAGTTAAACCTTTTAGAAAGTCAGTCTTTGGATTTTTGGTACCCTTAAAATACTGAAGAAAATACACCCTTCTGTGAAAAGGCAAAATTAGCATAAATTTTGTTTGTAGGTTGAGATCTGGATCAAAATGTTGCAAGGCATTTCTATTGCACAAAAGGTCAGCTGTTGTTTTGGCTGACATTCTTAATATAGTAATATTTCACAGCTGGTAATTTGCAGCCAGTAATAGCCAGATGGTGCTTCTTCTGAGGTGAATTTAGAGCATTTTGAGTAGTTGTAAATGTGAGACTCATAGTAGCACAGCAACACAGTATTCTAGAGCTCTATCTTTCTGGATTCAATAGCATGCTTAATCACAGCCAAGACCAGACATGCTCTACATGATAGACTGCAATAAGGGACCTATGATAATCAGGCATAAAAAAATTGCTATTTTTTTGACCTCTGTCAGACTTAAATTTCAACTCACACAGTTCATTGCTCTCCTGAGAATGCTTATTTTGAGATTTTCTGCAATTTTTGTAACTACTTTGGCAGACTTTATTTTAAATCACTGCCTTATTATGCCAGGTGTCCCTGATGCCTGTGTAAAACATTTTATGTTACCAGACACTAATGTTATAAGGCTTTGGAGAGCTGGAACAGAAGATAAAGGTGTGGATCTGAAAACATGTATATCTAGAATAAAATTAGTTAAAAAAATAAAAGTGGAGAAATAAATAATATGTTTGGCCTATCCATGCAGCAAGACTATGTAATCCTTGTTTTTAAGGAATCTTGCTTAGTAAAATTTTGTTAACATGTTCAGTTCCAAGCCTGAAGTGTTTATAATGGGCAAGGGAATGGTAAACGATGAGCTCCACAGATTTCTTGTGAGTTGATAATATCTTCTGAAAGTTATTTAAGGCAATGGCTTGACACGATAATCTGCTTTCAGACTGTGTTAGAGTTAGACCCATTGTCAAGTAAAGGACGTCTGAAACCAAGAAACTCCTCATCTCTCTACCCCTTAGGAACCTTTCCAAGAAATATATACATATATTTTTAAGATACAATGTTGAAAAGAGTCTTGTGAAATAATGTTGATAGTCTTGGATTGCAAGGCAAAAACCGTTGTCCTGGTGATATATATTAGTCTTCAGGGTTTTTGTTTTGTCCAGCGAGCAACAAATTTACCAATATTCATTTGTAAACTTTCCTTGCAGTTGAGCTAATGGTTTGTGCAGTAACAAGAAGACAGAACATTGGACTACAGGGATCTGAATGGTTATAGATTCTAATCTCTCCCAGCTGCAGGCAATGAACCACACTTACTTACTGGGAGAATACAATTCCAAAGGAGAGAAAGTTCTGCCATTTCATTCCAAACAGTGCAGAAGTGGAAAGATCAAGTAAAATATCTAAACAAAGGATTATGGAAATAATTTTTAAAGAAGCTAAAACTGCAACAGAATTAATATTTAATGAGGATTGGTAGGAATTAGGTTCTCTATATCTAAAACTGTATAGTACTGTTCTTGTTTAACTAAAATACAGGTTTTATAGCTGAATAAAGAGAATTTTTTCCCCTTTAAATTGTTTTGTGAATATCCATAACATATGCACATTTGTACCTTACTTTTAAAAAGGTGGAAGAACTCTTCAATTGAACTTTTGGCCAAAGGACAGAAGACTCTCATCTAGTGAAGGATATTATGTGCTTGGGGGTCCACAGCTCCTGTCTGTTGTCATCCCAAAGACCTGAGGTTTGCATACTGGATGTGTCCTCTTACATAAGCAGGGAGCACAGTTCCTTAAAGTGGTGAGAGTGCTGCAACTAGGAATGCTTTCTGTGCACCTTTCTTAGACTGTATGGTGAAAAGCAAATGATCATACAGTAGAGGCTCAGTGCTTCATGAAGGTGTTGCATTTATTTCCTTCCCTGGGAAATAGGTCAATCTATTTGGCTTAAGTTGTGCAGCTGCTTTCCTCTTTCCATAGTTTGCAGGGGGAGAGGTAGGTGAGGGGGGAAATGAATGTTGGGAACTGTCTAAGAAGAATGTTTTATGACTATCATAAAATTCCTGAACTTTATTTTTTTTTTTGTATTTGCCTTTAAGCAACATAGTTATCAGTGTTTTTCTCCTTTCTGATTTTAAACTCTTAAGTAGTTATATCCAGAAACTCTGTCTTGGTTTTTGTAGTAACAAAAGTCTTCTGTTTGGAGACAGAGAGCTCAGTGATGCAGCCAAACATTTCAAATCTCTATCAATAAATTTCTACATATTTACAGAGCCACAGGTCATTGTGCGATTTGGATCTACAGGGGTTCTTTGTTCTTGCAAGCTGGGTCAGTGGGAAACAAGAGGTACTTTTAGACTGTACCTTAGTGAGTCATGTTATATTCCAGAATTCTGAGTTTTTTCTGAGAACTTAAGTGTCTGGTTTTTGGTAATACATTAGGGTATCTAAGCCACAGAAAATAATTTTCTAATGAGTTACCAAAAGATGAATAAGTATTTTATTGTGAGGTATTATATAAGTATTTAAGTGAGGTGTTATATTTCCCTGTTTTAGCATCTGATAAAATTATTCTGTGTCATTTTTTGGTTGACAAGTAGTTCATCATGAGTCAGTAACATATGCTTTCATCCCAGAAAGCCAACTGCCTCCTGGGCTGCATCAAAAGGAGTGTGGTGAGCAGGGCAAGGGAGAGAATTCTCCTGTGCTTTCCTGAGACTCCCTTTGGAGTTCTATGTCCAGCCCTGAGGCACCCAGCATAAAAGGGACATGAACCTGGTGGAGTGAGTCCACAGGAGGGAGATGAAGATGACCAGAGGGCTGGAGTACCTCTGTTTTACAGAAAGGCTGAGAGAGATGTGGCTGTTCAGCCTGGAGAAGGGAAGGTTCTAGGGAGACCTTATAGCACATACCAGAGCATAAAGGGGGCCAACAAGAAATATGGAGAGGGACTCTTAACAAAGGTATGTAGTGACAGAACATGGGGGAATGGCTTTAAACTGAAAGAAGGTAGATAAATTAGACATTAGGAAGAAATTCTTTACTGTCAATGTGGTGACGCACTGGCACAGGTTGCCCAGAGAATTTGTGGATGTTCTGTCCCTGGAAGTCTTCAAGACTGAGATGGATGGGGCTTTGAGCACACTGGTCTCATGGAATGTTTCCATCTAAATGGTGAGGATATTGTAACTAGTTGATATTCAAGACTTTTTCGAAGCGAAACAATTCTATGAATCTATGATTTTTGTGACTGATTGCTTGAGAAAGATCCCAGTAAACCAGGCCATGTCATGTCATCCCAACCACATTAGGATGTTGTAAGAGAGGAGGAGAGATAGCAAAGTTAACAAAATGTGTAATGTTTCCCAGGGGAATGTAGAATGATATTGTTTTGTGTGACACGTAATTTTTTTTCCATTCATGTTTAGACAGTGCTGAATGACTGCTTTCAGCAATACAGAGCTGGGAGGAAAAAATGCGTAGCTGGAGGACAAAGATTTATAAGGCAAAAACTGCAGGGAACTCAGTGGTGCTGTAAGTAAATGTCTAGCCCAGTGACACCCCAGTGAGGGTCAGAGCTTCGAGGTGAAGTAGCCATCAGAATGAAGTGAGTTGTTCTATGAGATATGTAGGACAGAGAGAGATTACCAGCAGGAAAGAATTAAATCTATTTGTGCCTCCAGGACACTTTGTTATAAATTTGATCCATTTATGCTTCTAAAAGGTTGTTTAAAACCCTAATTAGCAACAGGAAACCTGAAGGACTTGAACTGCAATCCATTGTTTTGTTTAATGTGGAGTGTAGTGAATCTTGCCTAAAGCACCAGAGACGGGAATAGGAAAGCTGCTTGCTCTGTGTATAACAAAGTGCAATGTGCATTGCCCTTAACCTTAGTTTTTCCCCCTAGTCTTTAACTTAAAGAACTAATTTGAACTGGACAGAATTCATTAATTTTACCTAACTATAGCCTAGGAGGAATTTGGGCAAAATTGCTAATAACTGTGTCTCTAAATGTGGAGTTGCTATTTGTACAGAGACTGTCTGAGTAGAACTACTCTCAAAACTGCATCCTGCGTGATTTACATTTTTTAACTCAAGGTGGCAAAATGCAGTGAAAAAATATCACAAGTTAACATAAGCTTTCATTTTAAACAAAGGTAATAGTGCTACATGGAGGTAAAGATTAACTGTGACTAATCAGCAGACATCAGAGGATTTTCATATGCTGATATTTCATAAAGACTTACTCAACAAGGGAGGAAGGAGGAAGCAAATTACAAGTTCTTGACATAGAATGTATAAAATCTTATTACTGCTCTACTGAACTGACCAACTATTGAATCTCCTCTAAATTCTTTTTGTTTGGTGAACAGAAATCTAATCATTCTCAGAGAAACTGAGAAATAGACAGGTGCATCTGCTTCGTAAGAAATAGATTTGAAGTTTTAAATTCTGTCATAGGTAAAATATATTTTAAAATTTATGCATGTTATTTGCATTGTATATATATTTGTTTTTGTCCCCTACGGTTGCTTTGTGTTGCTGTGATCTCAGATACAGCAGGATACTGAGAACACTGCAATGTGTGATACAAAACTATCTTTTTTTCCACAAAATCCACATACTAAATTTCATTGTCCAACCTTCTTAGGAATTCAGAATGAAAATGACTGGTTGAGACAGATGATACATATGCTTTCTAAAAGGAGATGTTTTTTTAACATTATATTTAAACAGGAAGGAGTAATATTTTTAAGCATTAGCTAAAGATACAGGACTACATACTAAGTGGACTTCAACTCAGGGATTCATGTTTTTTACATTCTGTAATATCTCTGGTGAAGTTCTAAATTCTGGGTCTATTAAGGCTATTATATCTGGGTTTTAGTGAGTGCTCTTTCTGTTTTGTTTTTTTTTTTTCTTTTAATACAAATGCTGACAGTAGAAGTAACAGGAAGACAGGATTACTTTGGTTTTTCCTAGAATTTTCATATGAAGTTATTTCTGCTGAAATGATTGTCATAGCTTGAATTAATTTTATTTTTTCTTCCTCTTCTCTCTTCGACTTTGTACTTGCTTCTGATACACTGGAAGTCAAAGGATCATGCCCCTATCAAAGAAAACATGTTTGTTTTCTCAAAGCTGTCTCTCATCTCTAACTTATTTGCCAGCAAACCTCTGATCCATCAGCATATGCTTGCAACAGGATGTTAATATTTTCAGCTGTCCAAAGCAAAGTGTTACTGTAATTGCAGAAAATCAGCTTTTCCACCTCTAAATTGCCATTCTTCTTCGAAGTCTGCATAACCTTTAAAGCTAAACTATGTACTTATACTGGTAATCAGAATGTTCTGGAAATTAATGGAAAACTAATAAACAACAAATTTGTTCAATTTGGGAATAGGTCAAAACAAACTGAACATTCAGAAATGCTGTAGGTAGCATATAAAGATGTGCCAGAGGGGAAAAAACAATCAGGACTCCATAAGGTGTCTTGGTTTTTCAAAACCTAGGAATAACGCTAAGGGTTTCTTTACTCAACAATCCCCAGTACTGCCATCCCCCTTTACGGATTTTGTTCCATCCGCTTAACATATCAAAAATAAGATATGGACAATAAAATAGTGCATAATATTCCTGGGACAAAAGCATTCTCTGTGCATTTGTCCTGTAGAATCCATCAAGTTTTGATGAACTAAAGGAAACATTTCTTTGCTGATGTTTATAAGTATTTTACCTTATGTATCTGACAAATCCTTACTCAGGGAAATATGAAAGTCTAAATGCATAAATATATTTATTTTGTTTTATTAAAATTTTTTGTTATTTTGAAAGTTTGACTATGTGTTACACACAGTAGACAGGCAGAGGGTAGTCTGGATCCCATCCACACTTTCTTATCCTCCCACTTCTAAGGATAATTTTAGCTACCTAAAGTAAGGCTTGTTTTTGTGGAAAAAGAAAAGATTTTAATAATTTGAAGACATCATAGCATAGTTTACTAGAGACATTGTTGAGGTATTTTCTGACAGTTTGTGTGGAAAAACATTTTTTCTTTCTCAAGTAGATTTTGTCACATTGCAGTTGGATTAGTTTAAACCAACTGCATTATACTTTTGATGGTAGGTAGTTCAGTGTTTGTCTTATTTGCATATCATCTATTCAAGAAACTGGTGTTGGGGTTTGTTCTTTAAAAATTAAGTCATTTTCTATCACAGTTTGAGATGTCACCTTGAGATGCCATAGCATATGTGGACAGCTAAATGTTTGAGCCACTTATCCATCAACACCACTCTTCAGGTAATACTGCAGTAACTGATACTTCCTATTGATATTTATTTCCAAATTATAAAATAGAGATGACTAGTATTGGGTAAATTCTGTACCTACTTCTTTGGTTTTCCAGGTTTTAAAGTGGAAATATCCTTGAGTATAGCAGTGCCTAAAATTACTCTAGAAAAGAACAGTTTAACAAATCTCTGCAGAGATTCTCTGTAAAATAGTGTTAATTACAGTTGACAGAAAAGAAGCTTTTGGAGTGCCTATTCAATAGCAGGGGACTTGAGAAGGTACAGGGATCCAGAAGACCTGATCCAACCTTATAAAGGGTTGGCTTTCAAACTATCCTTTCCTCGTCCCACCCTCTAGCTTTATCTGCATCTATGCTGAGCAATGGAAACTGCTTCTTGATTTTTCTTTCTTTGTATTTCTGTTTTATAGTAGTTTACATTTATTTTCCTATTTTAAAAAGTACTACATAATTTTTTGTATAAGAAAACTTATTTTCATCAGTGAAAAGTTACTACTTCCCTACATACTTGTGCACATGATTGTGTCCAGAAATAAAAGTAGAGAAATTAATTTATATAATCCAAACGCTGAGACACTGAACATTTAGTAACGTTTTTTGTAAACTTTCAGGCTTTGTAAATTTCTTCAATACAGAAATAATCAGTGCTAGGTCTTTAGAGATGGGCAGGATTTATAACAGTGGCTTTTATTAATGTGGGAAGACATCAGTTCCAATTTTAAGACTGCTGATTTTGACACACTTCTTTTGAAAATTCAACAATTTTGCTAGCCTTGATTTTTATCAAGCCCCATAGCTCTCTTCAGACTTCAGAGTCTCTAATCCTGAGGCATTGGGAGCCCATGTATAACTTCCAATTTCAGGATTTTTCATTGCTATACAAATACTGTGATTTCTGGAATTCACTGTCTCATCCATGGCTTTAAATGGTGTCTGTCATGTCCTGCTTACAGGACAAAATGAAAGATGTCATTAACTTGGAACATATTTGGCTGTGTTGCAAAATATGCTTAACAAACTGAAAAACTACAACAGTGGTAATATTCCAATATTTTCTGTATGAAGTGGCATTTATAAAGCTGATTTTTTTTCAGCAGAAAAGAATTGCAGAGTAGTTTTTAAGTGCTTTCAAAAAACTTTGACACATGCCATCTGAGGTAGTAAACCTTTGATGTCTAAACCTGTACCAATTTCAAAAAAGTAATTTTCAGTAATAGACAAGAAATATTGAAGGCTTCTTTGAAAAGGAGAGCCTTAAACACAGACAGGACTAAGTGAACAAATGGTACTTAAATTGCTGGGTTATTTTTGTGTAAGAAATGAGGTTGCACTTGAATGACATGTTTTTGCAAGAATCACCAAACCCTGTTCCTAGATGTAAATATATAATTGACAGCATCCCTTGATGCAAGCCTTTTGCACTTCATGTATCTTTTGAATGTGAAGAATTAAGTGGAAAGCACAAGAGCTGGGGAGAGAGCAAGGGGAGAAGGGTAATGCTGGTGGGGAGAGGAGAGAAGTTATAGTGGCAGATTATGATGAGTGGTGAAATTTTAGAAGAGGTATTGGTGCTGTTTAGAGCAGATAACCAAGAAGTCTGCAATGCCTGAATACTTTGTCATTTCACAGACAAGAGTGAAGAGGGAGAACAACCCTATAAACGTTAGGGTCTGAGAATGACTGGGCGGAAACGCGTTTCCTCCTTGTCCTGTGTAGGACGGGGAGCGAGCACATGGCTGAGTTGGTGTTGGGCAGCCAGCCAAGGTGTGCACCTCACGTACAAAATAAAGGATCGAGGAATCATTCAAGCCTGAACCCTGCCTGGATTGCTCATGGTGTGAAAGAGGTGCAGGGTGAGTAAGCTCACCCGGACTGAGCTTGGATTCACACACACAACAGGAGCAGCGACAATGGAGCTGGCTGGCAGCCAGGTTGTTGTACAAACTAAACATTTCAGTGGCAGTATGCAACACTGTTGCAACACCACACTCAGCTTTAGTGTTCTTCCCTTGCTAAGTGGTGGGAAAAATAAATAGACAAGAGGTAAAACTTACATCTTTATGGCAGTTGATGAAGCATAGTTAGGTCCAGCACAAACTACCCAGGGGCCCACAATATCTACTACAATATACTATACAATCCTGGTAGAAAATCCAGATGCACTGGGAGGCTTAGATAATATTATTTCATGCATAATTTCCTATTTCCTGCTGGTTTGTTTTCCCACTTTCCTGAGATTAGCCATTAAGTTTATTATGAATTATCAGTTTAATATCCACTGTATACTTACAAGAAAAGTTTTTTAAAAAAGTCTGTTACTTTCCCCTTTTTTTAATCTTTACTGTAACTGACAGGTGTTTATGAAAACTCTTTATTTTAATCATGATATTGCAGTATTTTCAATTACTTATTTATTTTTTCCCCTCAATTTTTATTTATAAATAAGTGTCTTGTTCAGAACCAGACTAATATTCTTATTGTCATAAACTTTCATTTTCAATTTTTTGCTGAAATCTGTGAAGGAAAATTCTGTTTTCTCTGTGGTTCTGTAGAAGGAATTATTCCCTTTCTGACTTTAGACAGGTTGTTGTATTATAATATTACTTAAGAAATAAAGGTAGCATAGAAGACTTACTTGAATATATCTAGTTTGATATACACTGTAAACTGCTGTTAAAAATGAAAACCTCTTTAGAGAAGTTTAGCTAGAGTTAGATAGCTCTCAGAAAAGTTTTCCTCCCACAAGGATTGAAATCCTACATGCACCTCTAAACGGGTAAAAATGGGCAATCCTCATCACTCTCCTTGCCTAATGTTAAGGCATTTCAGGAAGATACCTGGATTCAAGCACATGCTTAAAGAACTATTAGCATGATGAAAGTCTCTGAAGTGTATAGCTGAAGGAGTCTCTTCTCATTGCAGTGATTGTATTGTTTCTTCCCTCCAAAACAATTTTTAATGGTTTTCTTGTTTGTGCATCTAGAAACATTGATACTGCTCCCTAACTTCTGGAAAACTTCTTGGGTAAAAGCAGAGCATCTCCAAAATGAAGGAGTGGAGGTATGTGGTGAGACAAAGCGCTGCATCTTTAGAAAAGTATTTTTTCGGGCTTCAGTAGTTAAATCAGACTGGCTTTTTCCCAGTCACTTTTTCCTTTTTCACTTCAGTGATGTCCTACTTTTACTATTGTCCTATTGGTACCATCCTCACTCTTTAAGGCAAGAAATTAATAGAATCATTATTAACATATTTTAAAAGGAATCTTTGTTTCGACGTGCATTTTTAAAGCTTTTTTTCTTTATACCTAATGAAGATAATTTTAATTGAGAAGAGACTAAGGCATCTTTGCAACACTGTTGCAGATGTTCAACTTCTCTTCTGTTACTTCAGCCTGTTACACTGCCTCCTGCCTCTTGTGCTTTTGAGTTGGGATCCATCCTGTTGCCCCCAAATGACTCATTCTTGCTATTTAACACCTCGTTTACTCTCCCTGTGTCTTTCCTCACCTCTGTAGATCGTGTGTCTGCTTTAAATCCCCAAGATAGATGCAACTCATGGAGCTGCACCCCTTATCAGCTCCTCTACTGTTGTTTTTATTTTATCTCAATGTCTTATCTCCTACAGTGAGTTTTGGGGTTTTTTTTGGTTTTTTTTTTTTGGTTTTTTTTTTTTTTTTTTTTTGAGGAGAGACCCTCTTACTAGTTCAAAATACACCATGAACTGTAGTTCTGGCACTGCTACAAATGAATGGTGAAACATTTGTACTCTTTAGAAGGCTATTTTCAAACATTAGGATCCACTGGAGCCTAGAATAAGGAATGGATGATTATGCTCAAGTGTCTTAACTGTGCAGAAATGTAAGCAGTGAAAACTTAGGCAGCTTGCATGTCATAAACAAATTGCATTGTTGACAACACAGAAACTAAACGTGAAAGGTTATACTGACCTTGTTCAGAAATTAAATTACAGGTGGGACATTTCTGTTAATGCAGAGTTGTAAGCTACAATTACTTTTTGTTTGTAATAAAGAGTAAGGTTAAGACAGATTGGTAACAATAAATGTTATAACAAGTAATAGAATTTTCTGATGCA
Source organism: Sitta europaea (assembly GCA_013400255.1). NCBI lineage: Eukaryota > Metazoa > Chordata > Aves > Passeriformes > Sittidae > Sitta > Sitta europaea. Next base: position 10,583 of record VXBS01007931.1, read on the forward strand.
ATTCTAACGAAGTGATTTGAGACCAATAGAATAATACCTAGTATGGTCATGCATATGTTTAAGTGATGCTTTGCAATCAATATGTGCAATTGATAAAATAAATCATAAAGAATTGTTAGAAAAGGGACTTCTCTGCATTACATTTCTGGATATCATGCAATCCACTTTCTGCCATCCATAATTCAAGTTACTTTTAGTTTGGACAAGGAATGAATGAATGAATGTTAGGCCTCTTTTGTAAAGATAGCTTATACAGACATTGAAAAAGAATGTAAATAATATTTCATACTTTGAATAGGTTTTTCTGGATATTAGAAATTTATTTATTGGTTAATCTGTTTATTTTATCAAAAGAACATTGCACTTCTTAAATTATTTGGGTATTATTTTATATTACATTGCTGTTCTATTATACCATGTGTTCTATATGGTTATAATATCTCTACGGTGTATGTTTTAATTCTGGTTTAGTATTTTGTTGTAATTGATTGGGAACCTGACCAGTATATGCTGTCTTTTTTTTTATGTCAAGATTAATGTAAATCCTAATCTAGTTGGAAATAAAAATTCAATTCAATATTATATATTGAATTAAAATGTTCAGTCCTCTCTATATTTATGTCTGTCTGTTCTACTAAGGAAGGACTTTGTGGAAGACCTAAACATTCTTCTTGTTCCAGTCACCCAGGGTTTTTCTGTTTCCACAATTTTTTCTTTCTCTTGGTAATAAAATCAGTACCAACACTATTCATATGGGCAAATGCCTATAGGCTGAAATGTTTGTTGAACTATGTAACTGTCTAGAAACCAACTGTTATCTGAAATAGATACGGCAAATAAAAGCCTTTTTTTTCCACCAATAAATGAGATTTTTCTCTTTCTTCTAAAGGCTAGTCTAGCATCAGAATAAAGTTGATGTATGCAATGCAAATATTTTGAAAATAATGAATGGTAGTTTACAGAGGTTTCTGGATTTGAAATTATGATGTGCTTCAAAGGTTCTTAAATGTTTCCATCACTTCAATAATTTCTTTTCACTTCTGTAGCATCCTCCATAACACAATCTGCACTTCTTTTTCAAGGACTTGAGTGTTACTCAAGTAATGCAAAGGGAAGATTTGATGTCTACTTATTTTTGCACTCCTTATATAAATGTTATCTTGAGAAAAAAAACCCTATCAAACCCTAATTGAGAGATCAGGATGACAGTATGTATCGTGCCAAAAGTAATTTTATAGTTGCATCTTCATTTCTTACATACTGTTCATAAGTTTCATGAGATATAAATACTGATTTTTTTCCAGAGTGCCCTGTAAAAATTGAAAGCCATGAAATCAAGTGCTGACAGAGAACATAAACCCATTCAGTAGACTGGCAAATTATAAACTTCATAAACTCAAAAAATCTGCCTGTTTTTCAAGTTATACTAGTGTCTCGTCTGTAAATTGCAGTATCTACTGCCATGAATTAGCTTTTAAGATTTTAGTATGTCAGCTTCCTTAGAGAAATCAGTGAGCATAATCATAGATCTTACTGTTTACTTATGTTTACATAGAAAACAATGCATGTAGACTTCATAAGATTTCTATTTTTAGTCTAATCATACATAACACATAAACACATAAAAGATGGGAGAACAGGAGTTTCTCAGGATCTGCAATCCACACAGTTATACCTTGATATTTACTGATAAACTACTAAAGTATTTTCAATGAATTTGTTTTTTTCTTTCTATATGTAAATGTTTAAATCTGTGACAGGAGTTATTTTTTTAACTGAATTTTAGATGTCTTTGTTTTATTTAAGTCCAGAATTTCAATATTCAAACTTGTTCCAAATACTGAAAACCTGTGAGCTTTCTAACATTCATAGTGGTATTTATAATTGAAGTTTACTTTCTCTGCAGCGTCTTAATCCTGATGCTGTGCAGCAGTTTGTCTCCAATCTCGTGCAGAGCCAAGATTTTGGACAAAGTCTATTTATTCACTTATTCTCCCTCCTCCTGTGGCTTTATCTGGAAAGGAAGAAACTTACTGTCTGCTATGCAGAAAGACAGGCCCTATGCCTGTCTACCTGAAAACAGCAAGTTCAGCACTGATGCTTTTATGTGGTGAAGTGTCTGTAGGTATTACAAAACATGGAGACAAAGCCTAGGAAAAGGGTGTTGATCATGAGATTTCCCTTTCCTGACCATTTCCTACAGCTAAATTAGGTTACATCTGGCCAACTACCAGCATTGAGGTTCTTCTGAATGACTTATTCAAAAACTTAATTCTTACCTGGGTCATCCCACTTTGGTCCCAAATGTCTCCATGTCAGATGTTCCAGATTGCTGTGACAGTAAGTTTATATTATAGCTTCAGCCCTTGTTCTTTGCAGAACTAAGTTTCCAATGCTAATTGCAGAGCTCACCAGCTGAGAATTGAGTAGTCAAAGGTTAGCCAAGATTTTTGGGTATCTTTTGGAAATCACGGGGGGAAGGTAGTGACATCCATAGTCAGAAATGTAATCTACTCGTAGTGATCTGCTGGCAAAGTTCTTATAAAAAATTTTAGATTTTGAGATTTTCCTTGTTCTTTTATTGTCAGCCTTACAAAAAACATAGTATTGAAGTTGGAGATTTCAATAAGACTTGGACGCTGAGGTGGAGTGAGAGAGAGAGAGATGATTCAACAACAAGTAATTCAATAAAATAACCTTTTTTATAATGTAGGGCTAACTTATTTTCTATTTCCTAATCTACCCTCTAGAGAAAACTATTGGAATAAATCTGGTGGCCCTTCCAACGCTGGGAACCTCCTGTTCTTGCATCATTACAGAGACCAAGGATTGATATCCATGGCAGGCTCCAGAGATCCTGTCCAAGGAAAGAGGTTTCTCCCTTCTGATCCTTTGAGCTATATATATTATTTCCTTACAAGCAAACGTCTTCATTCATAAAGGTTTCTTACAGTACTTCTAGTTAAAGGTGAGGTCATACAGGCGGTGTAATTTTAGCACCAAGGGGGAGCTGCCTGCATGCTCTTCTGTCATGACCAGCTGGCTGGGTTTGTCCTGCAACCAAGGTTTTGAGCAACACCACACATCCTGAAGCCACACTGGACAGGTGGCCCAGCACAGCACAGGCCTCAGGTCAATGGCAATGTGGATCCCAAACTCCTTGAGGTACAGCAGCCCCCCAGACAGAACCACTTCACTGCTCCCCTTGATTTGCATACACCCTTCTGATCCCAACCATATGAAAAGTTGCAGGTTGTATGGGGAAACTGTTCAGTTATCAGAGTTTCCTGACAGTCTGGGATGTTCCCTCTGCCCTACCACCTATTGTTGCAGCACAGGCTGGCATTGGGCATGCCGGCAGGTCCCCCTGCAGTGGCTACTCATGCTGCACACAGCCTGCTCCAGCCCAGAGTGCAAGTAGAGGAGACATGGACTCATCAAGGTCAGAAGCTCCTCAGTACAGTGTCTTCTGCAAGGTTCCAAATACAAAGAGAAAGGAAAATAAAAAAAGCTATTGAAAAATGTTTCTTTTGTTTTCCGTTTTTGTGAAGATAATTGGTAATTTGGCAAGGGCCTTCAAGGATCTGCAAGTTTCCTACATGGACAAAAACCTAGTCAATACATACAAAAAATAAGTTGGTCCCTGTTTTTATAAGGCATTTAAATTATGATCATCAAATAGCAAAATGCAACTCATGTCACCTTTCTCTGTTCAATAACCTACAATGTTTTAATATTTAGATTTCCATCTTTTCACGTTAACTTTTATTTTCATCCCCAAATCCATGAAGTAATCTAATTGAGAGTTAGGTGAAACCTTTATTGATTTTTCTATTTCTATTGCATTGCTAGTATGGCACATCAGAGATATTAAAAGTGTCAAATTCCAAGGACAATTTTATGATGCTTAATAGTTTTTCCGGTGGTTAACCACAGCACCCTTTCATTAACAAACAAGCAATCATCATTTTCAATTTTTTTTCTTCAGTCATTAAGTAGGTAAATGAAATAAATAGCTTGTTAATGCTAGATTGTAGGAGCTTCTTGAGACCTAGTGTGCTGAAAAGAACAGATTAATGCTCTTACTGCTGCCTTTCTATGTAGCTCACAAATGATATACTTGAATCTGATTTGCCACAAAGCAGTGCAGATTCATGTAAAATAAGCCATACAGATAAGAAACAAGCACTAAAAATAAAAATGCATTTACAAAAAGGCTTTGTATAGCCTGTAAAAAGGCAAGAGAGTCTGCATTACCCCATACGTTCCAGCTTTTAAGAGATGACTCCATGCTCAGCACATCAGTCAGAACCATTGAAAAGGCAAGAATAATTTATCTGGGGAATGCATTTGACAATAAAATCCTAGAATTGTAATTACAATTGGCAGATTCAAGGCCACTGGTGGTGGCAGCAGTTTTACTAAGGAAAAAAAGATACATAATTTTTGTAATGTTTTTATTGTACGGAAGGCTGTGTTAATATTTGCCATGGTGTGCTTTTCTGGAGATGGAAGGGACTGCATATAATTGCTGATGTAATTTGCTTAAATAGCCAAATTCTTGATTTGTTTTAAAAGGAATAAAAAGAATCTGGAATCAAAAGAAGCAGGGAAAGTGTTATTTATTTACAATGTGGAAATCACTTCAAGCAGACGCTGGAAATTTTCAAGCGTTTTGTGCTTACAGTCCTCTAGATGCTGCATGTCTCTCTCTACCCTGTTCAGAATATGTCCTGTACTCAAAATTGTAAACTCTAAATTACAACTTTTTAACCAAGACTGTGCTCATGTGACACTGTCAGCATACAGAATACATCAGTGGTCCTGGAAGAGCTTAGTCTGTATGCTTGAGGCAGCATAAATAGGGAATGACATTCATAAGGGAATCAAATCCTTACCTCAAGACTGTATATCAAGAGAGCTTTGAAGAGATATCTCTGGTCCAGCCCAGTGTTTCACCAGCTGCAAATGGGCTTCTCCAGTTCTACTCACAAGCTGAAGTGAGTGTCCTGCCCTGGAGGTGCTGTGAACTCCTTATGTTTCTGGTCTTGTGCATGGTTTGGGAAGCTCTGCCCCAGATCAGTCATTTAAGTGACCCTGCCTTGTCAGTGGGGTTGACTAAATGATCTCTATAAGTGCCTTCCAACTCTAACTATTCTGTCATTCTGGGAATCTTTGATTAGTCAGTATGTGTTCTTTATTTCCATATTTTTACTCAAAGATTCACTTTAATTTTAAATTTTTAATTCAGAGGTCCAAATAGTTATAATCTCAGAACACTCAACTTTACCTGACTAGAGTGAAATAAATTACTTTATTTCATCTTGAAAGAAGAAGTTACTGACATTTATTCTGATTTCAGGAGCTTGAAATGACTGATTGCTAATTTAATGTGACGTGATTTTAATCATGGTTGCAGACATAAAAGGTTTTTTTTAGTTGAAAATTTTAAAAAATAAGTGTGGTACTACACTGAACAAGATGCTTTGAACTGGAAGGTTCTTACTGTTTTGTTGTTTGTGTTGCAAATACTATGCTTCTTGCCTGTCTGTTTGGGTGCCTGTACCTCTTTTCTTTTCCTCCATTCTTTCCACTGCTTTTTCCAGAGGTATCATGTGCCTGGTCGAGCTGTGCACATCTGCTGAGTCCACAAGTCATTTTGCCATTCTGGGCAATATTACTGAAGATTGTGTGATGTCTCTTGAGGGCTTTTTGAAAAGACAAGAAAATTCACTTTCAGGCTATTGATGTTATTCATACGTTATTCATAATTCAAATGCTGTCTTTATCCACTGTTTTGGCACTAAACTGAACTAGAAAGATTTTTTTTTTGTTGTTGTTGTTTTGCTGGTCTTGATCCTTATTGAAAGGGGACATATTTGTCACTCTTTTTGCAAAATTTTTTTTTCTCTACTGCTTTCCTCTCTTCATCTCTCCTCCTGTTCTAATCTTTAAAATCATATTTTTTTCCCAAAGGGAAAATGAAGAGACTTGTGTTTGAGCTCACTTAATTCCTTTCCTCCCACTTTGGTCTTAATTTCAGCCTGTGTACATCACAAAGTGCATTAGTCCTGTTGCTTTTATTAACTCATGTTTCAGTAGCTCTTGAATCTCACTCTGAGTCAGCTCTGATCATGTCTAAGGCTTGTGGTTTGTTTGTCGCCTTTTGGGGTTTTTATCCCTGTTCAGCTGTTTTTGCCTGGCTTCCTATTCATCAGAAAACTATTTGGCACTTTAAAGCTCATGATGAAAAGCGAACTGCGTAGGCAAATATCATTAAACTTGTGACCTTTAGGGCATTATTTATTGCAATTTGAAGTTCTGGCAAACATTCTTCTGTACAGTATGATAAATAATCATTAGTTACAGATCTTGAAATTCATGATTAAACAGCCTAATGATTTCAGAATATAGATGGTTGTGATTTTTTTCTGGGTTGTGTTAATCTTTCCTTATGTAAAGGTGTAATGGAGGAGGGGAAAATACCCGACCCCCCCAACACTGCTCAAATAAATGAGAACAATCTTGAAATGAAGTGATTATCTCAGTTTGGAAAGAATAACTTAAAGTTATAATGAGAAGGCCATTGCTGGTCTGATCTAGAGGGATGCACATAAACAGCCTTCATATAGTATGAAAAATGTTTTGTAATCCTATGAAATTCAAGGACTTGGATTCGGAATTTTTCAGGTTACCTAATCTTCAATGTTTTTGCTGGGTTGATCTTTAGGAGGAAATGTTCAACAATTTTGACACATAAAATATCCAGAAAATATCAGTGTTCACACATCCCATAGTGACATCCAGGTGTGCCCTGGAAGAGGGGTTAAGAATTTCTTACTAGGAAAACATATAAAAGGTTAGTTCAATTTTGCATAACTTTGAAATATATGATTAAAGAATATACAAATTTTAGTTCGTAAATTCTTGAAAATGTTAAAATATACAGAAAGTAATGGGTCATATATCTTTATTAAATGCTTCCTATTACCAGCATAGATATCAGATTTTTCAGGAAAATTAGGGATGAAAATTGAGTCTAATTTTTGTCAATGTGTTTATACCTTCCACTTATAAAAAAATCTGTCTTCCAGAGCTCCTGTGGCCGATAGCTATGAAAGCAGTGGTTTTAGCGTGTTAGAGGGTGTATAAATTGTAGAGTTATGTTCGAGCTATTAATAGGAACATAGTAATTGTTAAAAACAGGAGAGATATGGTTTTGTTTGTACAAAATGCTCCTCTAGGGGCCTATGGGCCTTTTCCTATTCTTGTTTTTTTTTTGTGTGTGTGTGTAGTGGAAGAGTTTTTTCCTTTAATTATTTTTCTCCATTTTCTGTGCACTGTCTGCTCTTCCTATTACTACATTTAAAGAAAGTAAACTTATATTCTTACAACACAGGGAGTAGTTTGGTTCTGGTTGAACTGCAGAGTGCTTCTACAAAATGGTATTTTTATGAGTGTGATGAATTCTATGAGTGATGAATATCAGTTTATTTGGGACTAAATTCCATCTTTCTAGGTCTACCCATCTAATAGATCAGTTTAAGTAACATATTCATACCCAAATTTTGAGTAAATGGAAAAAGATGCAAGAAGGTAATTTATTTTTTTGTTTGTTTGTTTGTATGCTTGTGTTTTTTGGTTTGAGTTGGTTTTTTTTTTGTTTGTTTGTTTATTTTAAATCTGAGACACATCATGATATATATGCTCACTCAGGGCTCTTCCCCTGTCATCCAGTAAAGTTTTAAATGCCTTTAATTTCTCATGAAAATCTCTACTGATATTATTACTACTTGACCAGTTAAATATAGGACACTATTCAAGAATGGTAGCTGGGCCTGTTTTCTGTGAGTCATTCTAAATCTTATCGCATCATAACTGCTATTAATAATTTCAGCATAAGGTCATCCATTGCCCCACAGAACCACTTCAGGCTCAGGGAGAAATATTGCCCAGCACCAAGCAGTTCTGCATTAATGGTTTCTGATCCAAGAATTAGGCTGATGGACACTGGTATATTCTATGCATGTGAAAATATCTGTCAAAAATGGTTTGTGCCCTCCTATGAGATTCAAGCGATTAGTGAAAATCCTTGAATGAGGTTTTCACCGGGGACATAGTGAAGCAGAGATAGATTTCTGAATCTACAGATTTCACTGATACAATTTATTCTATTCTTTATTTAGATAGAGTAAGATGTATTTTTGCCATTTCCTAAAGGTTTTTCTGGGTTGGGTTTTCTGAGAGGTTTTTTTGTTTGGTTGGTTTTGGGGTTTTGTTTAAATCAAAGTTCTCTATATTCTTGTTTTTTTTCACTTTCTTAACAGTTTTCCAGAACAGCACTGGCCAGCAGTTTCACAACTTACTTTGGGCATTTAGAGTTAAATGGATAACAAACCTGACTGATTTGCTGTAGTCTAGGAACAAAAGACCTATGTTTCTATTTTCTTCAGTTCAATTCCTGAACTACCTTTAAGCAGTATGAGTTTTTCAGTGATTGGTACATCTCAGGTAGAATCATTCTCATTGGGACAAATTAACTTTCTCAGGAAAATCACTTTGCCAGGAAATTGCTTCGCTTTTCCCAGGAAAGTAATTTGGGATCTTGTATGGGGGTGTGTATGTACTTTTCTACATGTACGTGTAAAACCTTGAGTCTGTAAGAGTGTCTTTACATGAGTACATTCTCATTTTAAAAAGATGCTATAAAGCACATAGGGAAGCCTAAAAGTTGTCACAGTTTTAAAATACAGTTTCATGCATTTTATGCTGACACAGTTCTGTAGAATTATAGATACTTGGGAGGGTCACAAGTAAGAGGTGGAAATAGCATAATTTTTCAGAGGTCACACGGTCAATTGCAATGTGTCTTCGTCTGTATAGGAAATTTGCAGATGAGCATACTTTTCTATTATCAGACTCTCAGTAGGGAGAATTAAAGTGATTTAGATATTGTGCTGATCTGTCATGACTTGGGTAAAGGAGGATTTAATGAGATCACTGATGTTGCTTTGCCCCTGTTCTGTAGCTCATTATTCAGGAAAGTCTGAGAATTTCAGGAGTCAAAAAAATATAGAGAAATCTTGAAAGGTCTTTCTGAAGAAGGAGGAGGTGACAGTCAGTGATTTCATTTTCTCTTTTGTCCTGTGTATCCCCTATGTCATAAGGAGCAGTTGGTGCCTCATATTACAATATCTGCTCAAGGTAATGCTGGAAAATATTTGAAGAAACTGATTCCCTGTTTCTGCCTTATTGTGATTGGGCAATTCAAATTCCTATCTTGAATCTCAGGTTGTCTTAATAGTCTGGAATTAAAGATATCAAGCAAAAAAATGCTTGATATCTTCAATTAATTTGTTCTTAAATTCTACTGATTTGAATTTCATAAAAATCTGAGCACTGATTTGTCAATCTCACCTTTTTACCTTAAAACTACAGGATTTCATGTAAATAGGTTACATTATCTAAACCTATTTAAGAACGTATGCTTCATTTCATTAAATAAATATAATTACTTTGCTGGCATCTGTTCTACTAGATGGTTGAAAAATTCTTTGCAAACTGCTGGGGAGGAATAAAGAAAATGGAAGGGATACTTCCTTACACATAATTTTGGGTTGTTGCTCTGTTTTCAAGGTCACCTACTACCTTGTTTGGTCACCGTATCCAACTTGTTTCCCTGAGTTTTTTTCCAAATGTTTCAGTTTAGTTTCCGGCTTGACTTCTACCACACCTCGGTGTGGTGCTGTACTGCACAGAATGAGAGTGCAGCCTTGCAACCCCATCTCTTTTGAACTTCTGTATTAAATAAACATTTTCTGATACTGGAAAAGTTAATATCTGCTCCAGAGAAATTTATGTTGGTGTGAGGAATGATTTGGAACAAATTAGCAGTAAGAGTATAATAGGTGAAGGTGGGTCATTAAGAGTTACTAACTACTCATTTCCCATCTCTCTCTCTCTTGCTCTTCAAAAAGGAAACTGCTGTTTGTTACATTATGATTAATGAAAACAAAATTCCTACCTTCATCTTTATTTTTTTTTTCTGTATCAGAGATGCTACTACTAATCTAACCAAATGTTTTCTTCTGTTTACATACGTAGTATAACACCATTTCAAGTAAGGCTTTCCAAGTATATGGTGGGATTTTTGATCGGCTGTTTGTTCCCAGGATGCTTATCCATCAAAATTGTAACTTGCAATTTTTGAAGGATTTTTTCTATTCAACCCTTTCCATACAAAGTAATGATCAAATCTTTCAGATAATCGAAATTGCATATTTCGTGGTACTCAATCAGTTCATTTACTACCTCAAAAGTACTTCCAATTATAAAATTTTATAAAGATTTTATATAAAAAATTGCACATCTTCATTTAACAAGCTTGCAAAGCATTTAACTTTAAAAATAATAATTAAAAAAATATATATTAGGAAAGCATATGTTTCTGAAAAGCTGACATGATTTTGAATTGTGTGGGTATTACTTCCAATGTTTTTCAAATTATGACTTCATGACCAAGTGAACTCTATCTCAAAATTTCAATGGATGGCAAAGCATGACGGTATGAAAGGAGCTTCCTGATTAGTTTTGGTTCTGAATACTGTGTTAAAAGCAATTATGGAGAAAAGAAAATAAAACAAGTCCCATTACTTATAATTTATCTCCTGAGGTCTTTAAAGGGAAGTGACAAAATGCTTAAATGATGAAGACAACAAAGACAGGCAGAAGAAAAATATTTTACATCACTCTTGCCTACAGTATTGTTTTTGTTGATAAATATTCATTCATAATTTACCTGGTGCATACATGTGGGCTGGGACATATATTCTCTGCATTAACAAGTATATGTACATTTCAGTGATACCTTTAGATTGTGTCCAAATAACCATTTTCTATCTAGAAATTGCCTTTTCTTTCCCAGTGAGTCATAGCAGCAGAAAAGTATATTTTACTCACATTATTCCTCCACCACAATACTTACCATATTCATATGCTAAATCTGTGTTGATTTAGAATTAAGAAACAAATGAAGAAAGAAATCCTGTTTATCCTGTTCATACCAATGAATGATACTAATTAATAGTTTTCAGCAAAAAAAATAAAAAATAAAAAATAAAAAAATTGTGGCGTAGGGAAGGAGTGGTTTTTTGGGGTCTTGTTTTTGTTTACAAATATCAATGCACTTAATTGGACTCTTAGATAGGCTCAGATTTTTGTGTCCATGAATTTTTTAGTCTGTCTCTGTCTTTTTTTTTTTTTTTTTTCATATGCTTACTATTGGAAAGTCAGAAATTAAGTCAGCTTTATTTATCAATGTGAACTTGCAATCAATTTAGCATTCTTATCATCTACAATGGCACTGTCATCAGACAGACTGTCTTTTTTCAAGTCATAAGGTATTTTCTCATTTTTTTTAAACAATTGATGTTTTTTGTGTCAACAGTTAAAGTTTTTTGATGGGATTGTTTACAAAAGTTTACAAAAAGACTTTTCATGAAAGAAAGCTAATTACCAATTAACAGTTTTCTATTCCTCTCTTTTCTAATTCTGTAGTTTTTATGAATGCAGTTTTACTATGGAATATTATTCTATATCTGCATTTTTATTTTTTTCCTTAAGCATCTGGTAATGGATTCTGTTGTCTGTGAAAATAAGCCTTCTGATTTGTTTTAGTATAGTGGCGTCAGTTCTCATGAATTATAAGATAAACAAGAATCATGTTTGCATTCCTTTGTAAAAGATATCACCTGATGGACTTCTCAAGTGACCAGTGGAGATGGAGAGGTGGGAACTTCTCTGTCCAATCTCTGATCACTGTCCAGAAACTTATATAGACGAGGTCAACAATAAACTAGAGACTTCTTTTCTTCTCTGCCTGAACACCTGTTGTGTGTGTTGCTGTGTGTTTCTATCTGCATCACAGTAACAGGATTCTTCAGAGGTTCTAGGCTGTACAGAACAACTACTATTGTGTATGGTAATTCAAAAATAGTTGCATTATTAAGGTCTAATTTGGAATTTAATTGTTTGACAGGATTGTGATTATTGAAGTGAATGAGGTGAGGAAATTACGTTACTTGTCTTCAGTTGAAGTCTTTAGCAAAAAAATTAATGAAGTAGGCAATAAGGTATGGTAATAATAGAAGCATGGATGCAACCTTAACCCTGGAGTAATTCCTGACGTTGCAAGGATTTTCAGTATTTCTAAATAAATTGGGATTGGTAATTTCTTGTGGGGGTTGTTTTTAATGAGAGGAGCTTTTTAATAAAGAAGAAAGTGATTCAGTTCAATATGTCTAATCCCAAACTCCAGCAAACTTAAAAAGTTGTGTAAGCATTAGAGCAATGTTTCTATTCAGATTAAATTAACACCAAGCTGGTTTCATTTGAGTGAAAAAATGTCATTGTATATTACTTCACCAAAAATTTGAGGGTCTGTTTACCCAATGCACAAAATACATTGTATTAAAGCAGTATTTTAATGAAATAGCTACATTCCTATTGACAAGTTGTTGCAACTCATGTCAATTTTGTTTGATTAAGTTTATTGTTCAGATTTAATGTTAATGGTTTGGTCCTCCGTTCTCCCCCATGTTTGCTGCCAAGTTGGTTTGTCCACAGAGTTGTGTCCTCCCACCAGTTTCCCTTTATGGTGTTTCCCTGCCCTTTGTTCCAGCTCCTTCCCTATCAATCATTGTTACCCTGCCCCTTGTTCCTGTCCCATCTGTGTCAATCCTCCCCAGGGCCAATCCCTTTGCTGTACCTCCCCCTGGTACAGGGGTTCCTGGGTGTCTCCCAAACCTCGATGCCCCATTGGTGCCCGTGACCTCCTCTCTCCTCCCACCCACCCCAACTGGCCCTAAGGCAAGAGACCCAATCCCTCGACTCCACCCCAAGTGTCCCTCATTGGCTCGTGTTCTGTATCTACCCCCTGATTTGCAACTGTATAAAATTTCCTGCACGGTGTTCCGGATGCTTTTCACCTCTCTCCCTTCAACCCTGATAAAGCTGCTGGTTGGAACCTCAGACATGGAGAGTCTCTCTCCTTTACCCGACTCCTGACGTGGCTGGCAGACCCTGCACTGTAGAGCAAGCAGCTCTAAAGGTTCAGCTGTTGGTAAAACCCCAAACCACGGCTGATCCCCACACCTGGCACGGTGCCGGTGTGACACGAGCTAGCCCAGGCTCCAGTGAGCTGTGTCAAGTTTTCCGCACAGCTGTTTCAAAAACAGAAAAAGAAAGATCGCTTCTCCTATGTGATCTTGGGATATCTACACTTTTAGAACAAAACTGGTTTTAAACGATCAGTTTGCTTCTAGTGTCAAGAGATTAAAAATCAGACACTCTGGACGTAGTAATGCCAGACTGCTGTATTGCAGTAGGTTTCTTGAATGTTGCTGGGGTTTTTATAATTTTTTTTTTTTTTTGCTGACATACTGATTTCAGTTTCAGTCATCCAAAAACCATTTTAGTGTGCCTAGGGAAAAAAAAAAAAAAAGCTTTCCTCACCAGAAAGGATTGATTTTTCAGCAGAAGTCAATTTGCACTCTAATAATTCATTTTTCAAATAAAAATACTAAATAAAAATGTCATCCTTTTGTTTATTCTGTACTAGAAATTTTCTTTTTATTTCTTTTTTTTCTTAACATGCAGCTTGTATTTACTTTATTTTTCACACTGTTAGATGTATCACAATACCAAGAGAGACAGATATCAAAAGAAACCATTTGCTTAGATGTTTCTTTTGAGCTGACAAGCAGATTGCTAAGACATTTAAAGTGCAAGCTCCTTATTTTTATTTTTATATGAAAAATTTAGAGAAGTACTGAAATGATTGGCAAAAGAGTTGTAATGCGATAAACACAGGGGAATGAATAGAAGAAAATAATGGCAATTTTTTAGGAGCCAGAGGAGGACGTCTCCTATATTCTATGTTCTTCACATTATGTAATTTAAGTCGGAATTGTTCCATTTTGTGCTCTAAAGGTTTATCTTTCAAAGGAATAAATATTCTTGTTTCACTTGAATAGTAATAATGTCTAGAAGATGGAAGCAAAACTCTACAATTTAGTGCTTGTACCTTCATAATTTTAATGATAATAATATAATTTAATAATAATTCTAATTTAGTTAATTGACAGTAGAAGTTTATTTGACTATGGACTTTATGAAATTATATTGACTAGTTAGGGAAATTGGACTCTTTTTTAAGTTAAAGTATTATTTTTTAAATTATTATTGATATTCCATATATAAATGTTCTGAATGTGAACTAGGGTATCTGAGGGAGATCTATTGTCTTCATTTAACTCAGCTGAATATTTAGTTTCTATTATTAAAAGTAATCTTAAGTCATTAATTTAGCACCAGTAATGTGCATCTTTTATTCATTTTTGGTGGGGAGTGAAGTGTGAGCTCAGAAGTGAAATTAGACTTGGGGGAGGAAGCTCACAATAAACCGAAAAATATTTCTTCTTAATCCAGAGCATGTTTCTCCCTTGAGTTACCTGTATATCCTTTTGTTCCAGCATTGTCACATGTGAGAGTGTTGGCCTCAAAGACAAAAGCATTCCCTTCTTAAAGCCCTTAAGAGAGAATTAGAGGAAGGAATAATCACCTTTCCTTCTCAATTTCTTCCAGCAGTTCCCCTGAGGCAAAATTCTCTCTTCATGTTTAGGTTAATTGCACTATTTTCTTTCTTTCCATTTTACTGTTGTCTTTTCCCTTATTATAATTTAAGTTTCTGTATTCTTCCCTTATGCTATAGTGTGATGTTTTTAAAATAGCTCTTTCAAATAAGTATCAGTAACTCACAGAAGTGGCTCAATGGCTTCACTTGGAGCTGATTAGTTAAGTTTCTGTAAAAATGGCACTGGTCCTGGTAGCTGCAAAAAAAGTCCATTCTTCAATTGTGACATTATGTCATCCCCAGCAAATTCCCTTACTGTAGATCTGTGTCACAGATCCAGAATGAGCGGTTCCTGAGTTTGCTCATAGAACAGAATGGAAAGAGCAGAGTTCCCTGACTGCAGCTTGCCTGGCAATGGAAGCCCTTGGTCTGGAGGAAGAGCAGACCTGCTAGGAACCTTCATATACAGGAGAGGTTCAGTTACATCTGCTCTAGATAATCCTCCTCAGCACTGGTATTCACAGCCCTCACCTCCTCTGCTCTGTGAAAGCAAAAGAACAGTTTATCTGTTAACACTGACAGCTTGTACCCCCTGACCCCCCCATGTCATTTTTCCTCTAGTATCCTCATCTTGTATTTTGCAATGAGGGTGTCAGACACCTCCTGCAGCAGCTCCTCAGTACTATGTTGTGTTTTCCAGATGCTGCCCAAGTACTGTCTCCTGTTCTGTTGGGTTGTTATCTTGTGATGTGAGCTACTCTTGCTCTTCACTGCCTTTTAGAAGTCTTGCTTGTCTTTTCTGGCTGTGCTAAAGATCACTATGGGGCCTGTGTGGAAGCCTTGATCTATTTACTTATTCCATTCCTAGCAAAGTATGCATAGTATGCAGGCTGCCTATATAGTATTGCAGACTTTTTGAAACACTGTACTTTCCCCTTGCACTGAGGAGAAAAAAATTAAATATGTTTTAAAATAATCTTGTTTTACTTTTTAAAATTGCCTCCACACCTCTGAATCTCAAACCATGGGGCTGCAATGTATTTCGTTTTCTTTAGGTGATTGTTTACTTTGGACTCACTCCTGTTGCTTTTTATAACAACACAGCCTTTTCCAGGATCCCACAACCATAATACAACAAGCCAAGTTGCTGCCTCTTGTGGTGTTTGGCCACAAGCCTTATGCTTACTTAAACAGTGGCTCTGCACGATCTTATTTTGGGTATTCGCAGGCAGGTAGTGCCTGTAATCATTCCAGTGGGAATGATTATATGGAAATCAATGGGAAGTGTATCTGGAGTGAATGTGGGTCTTTACACACCATTACCCTCTCAGCACACACTCCCAATCCAGTCCTTCTTAAAAATGGGACTAAGATGGAGATGTAAGCAGTGCACCTCTAAGAATGGTGCCTAAAGGTCCCCTATTTAGAAAGCATCAGAAAACTTTTACAGAGAAAAAAAATCACTATGGGTAATATATATATATATTTTTTTTTCTTTTCTGAAATAGAGTGAGAGAGAAAAAGAGGTTGTAATAAGGCAAGGAGACCAGTATTTGGAAAAAAACTCTGCCTTTCTTAATGGCATTTTGTGAAATGTTTACACTGATAAGTTTCACATTTCTTTCTATTCAGGCATTACAGAGATTGGTTTTCTGAATGAATATGGTGAGTTGGCTAGACTCTGCTTTCTTTGACATTCATTAAATGACTTTAATCTTTCCATATGGCTGAGTCAAATTGGAATGCCCCTCCTAATTAGATTGATTTGTAAATTATTTTCTACTTACTTCTGGGGATATTTCCAAATACACCTGCAGTTGTCCAAGCCTCTGTAGCATTTCACTTTGAGATGAAGTAAATAGAATGGAACACAATAATATCTGGGGGAGTGTAATTAATATTTCTTCAACAAAACATCTCCCATTATTTTCTATCTCTTCACCCACTTTACCATTTTTGTGCTATTTCTACTGTAGCTATTTCAGCACTACTAATATTTTTGGTGTTCTAACTTGCAGTGACAATGTCAAGACTTTTGCCTGAGTAGACAGAGTGAATTTAAAACTCAACAGTGTAGGTGACTCATTCAAATTTTCAGTGTGATTTGACTTGCACAATTCTAATCTGCATTGTACTGACAAATTGTATAATATTGTTTGGTTCCTCTGGACTTCACTAATTTAAAAGAGTGGTCTCAGTATCAAATGTTGTGACATTACTGTATATCCAACAATACAGAGTGTAAACAAATAGATTCCAGTGTGGGTTGAAGACCATGACATTTTTCTGTTATGACAATTGACATCTTCTTCCATTTATTTCCATTTATCTTAGAATATTTTTACACATAGATAGTGTTTCAGGAATGTTAACTAACTGTCTATCACCATGTTATCTCCTCATTCACCTGGGGAGGCTAATGTTATCTCTGTTTTGCATGTAAGAAAACTAAGAGAGACAAGCCTGAATAAATGAGACATCTCACAGTGGGATTTTGCATGAAAGGAGAGAAGCAATTCTTTAATTTGTAGAAGTTTTCCTTAACATTTTTTAACTAGTTTTTTTGTGGAATGTGTTCTGAGGAAGGATCTTCTAATATGAGAGACATTCCTCGAAAAAGTACACAGTGACCTTCATGATAGCCCTTACTATGATTTGGACTCCAGCTGGAGTTGCACATCTTTTCTTTATAAACAGCTCAGATGTACCTACAAAGCCCATGGAGCTTCCTGTCCTGTGTAGCTTCTAAAGTGAAAACAAATAGAAGCACATAAAATAACTGCTATTCACAGCTTTTCAAATTATTTTCATGTTTGCTCTTTTACTCATATAGAAACTATATAGAGAAATAACCTTGCTAAAGGGTTAATTCTAAGAAGTTAGTGCAGAAGGTGTAATACACCCAAGTATCCAGTTCTTTTGTATTTTAACATATTTAATTATACTCTGGACAGAAGGATATGCAGCAATGTGGCAAAATTCATTAATGACTTTATCCTAAAAAAAATAGATATGCTGGAAAAACATATAAAGCAGGGGGTAAGGGGAAGAAGGAGGATATAGGGGATGTTTGGAGTGATGGTATTTGTTCTTCCCAAGTCACTTTTGTACATGATGAGGTCCTGCTCTCCTGAAGATGGCTGAGCACATGCCTGCCCTTGGGAAACAGTGAATAATTTCCTTTTTTTCTTTTCCTTGCTTGTGTGCATGACTTTTTCCATCTTTATCTCATCCCATAAGTTTTCTAACTTCTTCCCTTGTGATTCTCTCCCCAGTCTCACTGGTGGGGGACTGGGTGAGCCACTGTTTGGTGCTAAGCTTCTGGCTGGGCTTAAATCAAAACAGACATCTACTCTCAACCAATTTTTTTTTCCAAGGAAACAAAAGGAGTTTTGTTAAATAGTAAATAACTATGAACTTCTCTGTCTGTTGACATTTTGCTTGAATAATCCAAAACAACATGAATTTCAGATGTAATGACATCTCAGGTACAGACTGTGGAATCTATGTACTTCCTCCTCAAAGTCACAAGTTTGATGGACTTCCTGGACTAATACTCTTTATACTCAGACTCGCCATCAATTTCAGGTCAACTAAAGCAGTGCTAGAACATGTTCTGTGGTCATTAAGGCCAGCTGTTATATAAGGAACAGCCCATACAATATATTTATTTTTGACAGTATCGTACTTTTAGAAATAAGTTAGTAGGAAAGCTACTACTAACTTTCTTCTGCTTATAGATATCAACACTGGCTGCATAAAAGAAAACAGAGAGTTGGGTTTGTATTAAATTTAAAGCCTAATTTTTATAACTAGTGCTGCTGCAATTTTTTTTGAACGTACCTGTCACCTAACTGCAATCATGTTTCCAGAGAACATGGAAAGAACAGTGTTTCCCTCCATTGGTGATGCTTTTGTGAGTCCCGTCAATTTCATTCAGGATTCCATTCTTTTGGTGTTATAATTCTGCCTGAACTGTAATACCTTATTGATATTCACCACACTTCTTATAAAATTGGGAAAAGTTCTATGAAAGATGTTGGGATTGTACTGCTGTAAAATTAAATGAATGGGAGGACAACCTGCTTTGATATTTATTGTGTTTCCTTAATTAATTCTCTCATCTGAAAGTTTGAAACATACTCTTCCATTTGATTCATGATAGATTCATTTCTTTGAAACATTGTTTTTCCCAGGGCAAATATTAAATATCTTAGACACTACTTCCCCACAATTTTTAAATGTGTAGAGACTAAGAGAAATTTGTCACCTAAAGAGTAAAAAAAGATGGATCAGAAATACATTATCTGTCTCATCTCTGTTACAGGGCTCATAGAGGTAAGAATTTAATAATCACCTGAAGTTTTAGGCTTTTATTTTAATAAAAACCCCCACCCAACAACGATAATAACGGGACTTGCCTAGTAATTATTTCATCAGTGGGTGGTTGAAGAGAGTTTTTATGTTCCACCTGCATTCTACTTTTTAATTTGATAGCACTTTTGACATTAGCTCCCCAATTAAAATAGGTACATTTCTTATTTCACTAATTATGGAATTAACTAAGAGTAGAAACAGAAATAAAAAGGGGGCTTTGCTTTATTGTTAGGATAAATTTTTGTACAAAATATGCAGCTAGATGATGAACAATTTACAGCCTTGTAAATTACATAAGCCTTCTATGCCTGTTATATGTCTGACAACCTATCTAAAGAGATTTCTAGAAACATATGTTGTTGCTAACTTATTATCTGAAATCCATACCTCATCCAGTTAAAATTCTATTTAAGAAGACATGGCATCATATGCATGGTTCTGTGAGCCAAAAAAATCTCAAAAGATCAGAAACTTTGTGAAATACTTGTGCTGTCACTTTGATTGTACCTTAAGTTTGTCATGGAATAAAATTGTAATGCTCTAGAAAAAACATTGACTGTATTCCTTTTGAATGGCTTTCTAAAAATTATTTGTACATTTACTTTCTATGCGCAATGGAACATTAACTTAATCTGAAGAACTGGCAAAAATTGCTTATTGCCCTGGGACAAATTCTATTTTTGAATTGAAAGTATGAATAAGAAATGTTTCAATTTTACAGTCCTTGTAAGAATTTGAAATTAAATGGAGGGAGTTACTATAAGGGAATGCTGATCTTGCAAATACCAATGCCCTTCTCTAGGGATGTAAGTGGCCAAATTTAAATTACAAATGATTCATCCTAATCTCAAACCCTTATTTAGATGATAATTGTATTAAAGGTCTTAACTCTGTCACAACAATTGAAACAAGCTGGTTTACAGCTTTGTTACAAATATTTGTTTGTGTAGTGTCACTGGTGCTTCTAAATTTGCTCTGCGTAGACTAAGATCAGACTCTTGTCTAGGATTTTTCAAAAATCTGAGGTGGAAACAAGTCCTAAAGGAAGAACAAACAAAATTTTGTCTCTGAATGAATCTTTGTTGGGTCAACTTGAAGAACATTGAGAAGATTATATGGCATGAAAATGTCAACAGCTTACGTACATGATACTGAAACATGTGATTTAAGTAGTTTTGAAATGGTTGAAGTGGTAAAGTGACTGAATAGTTGTCTTATAACATGTTTTAAATTTATATTCATATTGTCCAATGTCCAGTGCATTCTCACCTTGAATGAATGGCTGAATAATATTTTATAATGCTCCTCATTTTAGCAGAAGAAAGCATGCCAAATTACTTGTCTTTCTGTCTCCAGCCTTGAAGTCTATATAGTGTCAAAAATAGGATTAAAAAGGAAAGGGAGTGAGGGGACAACATAATTTCCTGTTTTAATTCTACTTATATATTTAAATGTTTTCCTTTTTGGGGAAAGGGCAGTCTAATAGTATGGGGCTACTCTGTTCTATTTTGCCATTTGTTATTGAGTGGATCAGCATGCCTGGATGAACCTCATTATCTGCGATGCTCAAAGGAAATGTTTCTGTAATGAAGGCTTAACTATGTGAAGTGATTCACAGTTAAGGAAGTGGATTTTTTTTGTGTGTTAAATTGGTGCTGCACCTTTAAATTACTTCTTAAAATGTGAAATGTTATGAATTGTGTGTGACAGGGGATAAAAATGAATATAAAATATCATCTACCAAGATGAAGTGAGTACTCAGTGGCATTTCAGACTAACATTAGGAATTTGTGCAATGTTTCATTTTGGTGATTCCCTCAGATAACTACAAGATTCCTTCTTTTTCTCATCTCAGAAGCAACATCTAACTCAACAAGGCACTTTTTTACATCCATCTAGGAACTAAGTAGACTTCTGAGGATTCCCGACATCTCTTTTAGTTCATTTTTACACTGTATCATAAAAGATATATTTTCTCCTTCCATTTAGTAGCCTGGGAAATGTCATATGTAGGTAGAAAGAATGTAGGGGATGAACTGGTTTCTGTCTGTGGAATTGCTGTTTTGCTTGACATGAGGATAAAAAAATTTTGTTGGAGAAACTGCAGTGTCCTAAACCGGAGCAGCTGTGGTTACAGCACCCAAAAGAGGTGTCTCTGGTACAAATACATTCTGTAAAAGATCTGTCTTCTGAAATATCATGTATTTTCTCTAAAGCTTCTCATTATATTGAGAAATTACATTTTTATGAACTTGGTTTAGCAAAGCCAATGTTACTTATTAGACATTTCGAAAGGTTTTTTTTTATCTGTGAAAATGTTAGTATAAAATCCAATTCTAAATGAAATCTTAGAAGCATGGTTGTAGATAGAATGGGTGATGACAGAGTTCATGAGAAAGTTTAAAAACAGTCCTGTATAATTTTCCAATGACAGTTTACAAATTAAAATGTATGCTCTGTATTTCAAAAGAGAGGATGGGAAAGATACAGATAGCACAGTGTGGTACAAATTATCCAAGTAGCTCTATTATACAATCCATTTATTCATACTTTAAGAAGAGCATAAGTAGGATAGGAGGTAAATTCACATCCTTCAGTCCATCGCTACCCCAGTGTTTTGTAATTGAATGGAGCTCATCTGTGGGCTGCACTGCAGTATTAGAGAGTGAAACAAGGCTTTGGCATTTTCCTCTTGCCCAGCAATTACTACTCAGACAGTTCTTTCTGCTCTGAAATTCATGTGCTCTTAAATTTTGGTTCAATGTTTTCTTCAGGCAGCCACATTACCAGCTGACATGTCATGGACTTCAGCCTACCTGTCATGGTTTCTCTATCAAAAGTTACAGCTTTTTCCAATCACATTTAGTCAAAATGAATTATCACAGACTGTGTAGACTATTTTCTTACTTTTTTTTTTCTCTTTTGCTAGACAGTGTCCAGACTCTTTGGAAGATGGATCAGAGGAGGTGAAGAGTAAGAGTAGAGTATTTATATATGAATAAATATGAATAAATAAAGTGACATGTAGCTGCTGTGGTTGAACCTAAAGAAGAAATACTTGCCAGATCATTAGCCAAAAGATTCTGTTCTCGCTATAATTTTACAGACTCTGTTCTCTTCTTTCAACATTTTAGATCTCGTTTCTACCTGTGTACATCTTCCTTGTGATGTACATGGTCAGCATTTCAAACAAGCATATTGAATTGTAACAAACATGGTGCATGTACATGCTTTTGTATATTAGGTGATACATGGACAGAAAATTCTAAATAGTATGTAAAACTAGGAGTGTGTAAGTCTAGGAGACACTCCTGATGTAATCATATGGCTTTGGATGTTTTGTAATCTATATTATTAATATGGATGCTATCAGCCTAAAAATAATGACTTGAAATATTTGAGATATACATTGATATTTTTGGCAGTCTATTATAACTCAGTAACAATATCAGAATCTCTTTTTCTTCTCAAAATTTATAACTCTAATACTAGTTTGCCTTAATTAATTTGTTTTAAGATAATATGCTGGAGGAGCTGCTGATGCAATGTGGAAGTTGCAAATATTAATCCAAATTTGTTTAACCTGTAGAGAATTAATGATGAGATGACAATAAGATGGAGTAATTGCTTTAGGTTGGTAATTTACATAGTTTAAACAGGGCAGCCTCTAGACTTCAAATCAGTAGAATTAGCACATCATCTACTTTTTAAAATGTGGAAGGTTCTATAAACTCACAAAGCACATTATTTGTGCAAGGATAGCACAAATTTTATTATTTTTGGCAGTCTTTCAAAAATTATCCTCTAAAAACCTCTGTGCTTAGTTTCGTTAAGTCTATATTAATTTCTTTTTTTGTATATGTATAGATATTAGTTCATTTTTTCTTAGCAAAGAAGGAAATAAGGATAGATACAGCCATTAACGTGTAAAATAAAATTTAAAAGGAAAAATAAAAGAGAGCTCATGTGATTTTGCAAGACAGATATTTCTGAAAATGTTGCCCAGTATGTGATGAACTGAAATATATTTTTGGGTTACGATTTACACAATTGCTTTAGAGCATACTGCTGTCTCCCCACTCTCACCTACAAAGGTTTATTTATGCTATAAGGCCTTACATCAAAGTTGAACCTTTCTAAAGTGCAACTTTGTATTTCTAACTTTGCATTTCTTGCCTCTTCAAGAATAGACGGAATAAAACAACTGAATATAATAGTTTAGGAAGTCAGGTTTTATGAGGAATCTAACGCATATATTCTCAAGTTTGAATACCTAAATTTGAACAAACTCATCCATCACAGCTAGATTAATTGTTCTGAGGCTATCATCTGACACAGGGCTGTGAATTTGGCACGTCTGAAGAGTAATTCTGAGAAATTCTTTTTCTTTTCTTTTCTTTTCTTTTCTTTTCTTTTCTTTTCTTTTCTTTTCTTTTCTTTTCTTTTCTTTTCTTTTCTTTTCTTTTCTTTTCTTTTCTTTTCTTTTCTTTTCTTTTCTTTTCTTTTCTTTTCTTTTCTTTTCTTTTCCTTGCTTTGCTTTGCTTTGCTTGTAATGGTGGTGGACAGTTATGGGTTTGGTGGGGGGGTTCTGTTTGTTTTTCTGGGATTTTTTTGCTTTTCTTTTTTCACCAGCAAAGCAGGAAATTTGTTTCAATGAAAATATGCTGTTATTCAAATACTTGCAGTTTCAGACCTGGCTGGCTAATCATTACAAAAGTAATCAACCAAAAAAGGACAAATAACCAGATGCAAAGTAGTTAAATAAAATTATTCTGGCATTTTGCCATAAAATCATTATGATTTCATCTTTCATACTTCATTGAGACTAAATAACTCCCACAGTAAATGAGGCATGAAATATTTTCAAAATCTCTGTAGTCCCAAACATAGTAAAATTCAATATTTTATTTCAAGATTAAGTACTGTCATGTGTTTCCAAAGTCCCACATTATCTCTTTACTGTCTGGTTCAAGGGACCTTGTCTTAATGATTTTTGCTAAAAGGCTTTTCCTTCCATACACCTTTTTAGCAGGGTTATGGCTTGTTTAAGAAGTAACTTTTTAGAGAGGGACAGTGAGACCGAACAAAACAGAAATTTCTGCACTTTGAAAAATACAAATGAGAGATTTTCTTAACCCTTTTATGTATATTTGTGTGTACGGGCATTAATGTGTATTTATGTATATATGTTTTATCTCTCTCTATATAGAGAGAGAGATGTAGAAATTTTGTGATAAAATATTCATCCCAAAATTCAAAATTCTCTCAGTTTTCTTTGTAATTAGTGTGTTACAGAATTCACTATGGAAGTGAAAGGGAGAGTGATGAAAATTTTGAAAGCCATTAGTCCAATAGATCTTGCTGGATATCAAATTATCTGGAAAACACCAAGAGAGGTCCTATGTCCCTTCTAAACCAAGGTCCCCCAGAGCAGGTTACTTGGGATTGTGTCTGGACAGCTTTTGAATATCTCCAGAAAAAGAGATATTCACTCCACAGCCCCTCTAGGCAGTCTGTTCCAGTGCTGTCACCCCAAGGTAAAGAAGTGGTTCCTCATGTTCCTGTGTTCCAGTGTTTGCCCTTTGCCTCTTGTCCTACTAGTGGCACCACCAAGAGCCCGCATCCATCCTTTTGACACCCTGCTAGTTTAGTTTTTCCACATTAATTTTGCCTGAGTCTGTCTCACCTCAGTGATATCAGCACCCCCAATCAATACAGCATCAATGTATTGATATACCTTGGCATCCCCATCTGGTCATTTCCTTCAGCTCAAGAGCTCAGGTATGATGGGCTGTAGTGAGTGAGTGCCAGTGGCAGACGAGTAAAGGCATACTGTACTCCTTCCCACTGGAGAGTAGAATATTCCTTATCTCCCGATCTAAAAGGGACCACTAAATCCGTATCTTGTACATCAGTTGTAACTAAAACAGGCTGTGCTTGTTCCTGAATGATGGAAGTCAGTTTGGCTGTACTAGGTGCCCCAGCAGTCAAAGGATCAGTACTCGCATTCAAGCCACAGCCAGGCACCACCTCCCATTCTTACTAATGGGCCACATAGGTGAATTATCAGAAGAGTGGTTTTGAACAATTCTCCGCTCCTTTAACTCTTAAGTGACTTCAGAAATTCCATCTCTGGTCCATAGTGGCAGAGGATAAGGCTTTTACATTCAGTAGCTTGACACTGGCAGTGCAGGAGCAGTTTGTGAAAACCTTACTGAGAGCACAGGGGAGCTGAATTTCTACTCCTTTCCCTTAGAATACACCCAGGCTTTCCCCTTCAGGAGGCATAATCCCATAATATTCAAAGGGAAAGAAACCAATACCATCCTGGTCTCAGTGGGGTTATCATCAGGCCACCAACATTTTATTTGAGCCAACTGCTGTGGCTTAGAGAACTTAAATACATCAGTAAAATGTGTCTCTTTTTCCAGGGACTATCCCACTTTGTTTGGCAGTTTCCTTATTCAGGGCAGAGGAAGGCTGCTGTGACTATTTAAAAGGTGACTGGGGATCATGAGGAACCAAGGGGAAAAGTTACCAACATATCCCCATCTTTATTTTCAGTGAGTCTTCTAAGATCTTTCCATTGGCTGTACCCTGCCTGACTCGCCTACTGGGGACAACACTGGGAGTTTCACGTCTTCACAGAACCAGCCACATATAGCTTCACTAATGGGACTGTAGGGACCACCTAATGGCTGTGGGGCATTGAGGAACAATAGTCTCTCTTCTGGGGACTCCTATCCCTTTTTTCCCACATTTTCACCAGAATTTGTAAATCCTGGAGCGGTTGTTTATCCACCAGTTCTCGAGGGATAGATACCCTTCTCCAATCCCTCCTTTCTTAGTTGGTTCTTTGAGGATTCAACTCCCTGGTTCCCATCTCTGAACCAAGAAGCATTTTCCCTGAGTCTCACCCTTTAGACAGCAATGTGACTCTTCACTTCACTTGCAACAAATCCCATCTGTCAGCCATAAATTGGTATCTCCTCTGCTATTTCCCTCATGTAAGATGAAGTCCAGTTGCCACCCTTCTACACAAGCAGCTTGAAGTCTATCTTGAAACTGGGTTGCAGAAACCTTCAATGAGTCAGGTAGTCCTTTAGCGGGGTCATTTTATCCAAGTTAACAAACAATAGCATGGGAGAAGACTGGCAAAATACTAGATGTCTCTCATGTAAAAGGAGTCAAGCTCCTATTGCACGCTCTCGATGGGTTTATCCAATGTTGGAATGGAGATAGATATGGATTCTCCCCTCTTCAAAGGGTCTAAATGATCTCATTATTTTGCCTCCCACACTGATGGATGTGGTGACTTTTTTTTAATATACTAGAATCTGTATTCTTAACTAGATTGCAATTGAGATAAAGACAGTGCTCTATTACTACTTCATCCTTGTTCTTCCATTGCATTGCAAAGTGCATTTCAAGACTGAATTATCAACAAATTTAGCAACATTCCTTTGACATAATTATATTAAGGATATAGTCTTGAATTTCTGCAGCATTACGGCAATGGTGTTTTATATATATATTTATTTTTTTTTTTTTTTTTGCAAGCTTTATTATTTGCAGGAGAAAAAGGATAACTGGAGGTTACTAGTGGTGTTCATCTTCCCTCCTCTGGATCCACTATTGAGAACCAGTAAATTTTAGTGTATTGGCAGAGAGTTCTTGTTACTTAAGACCAGAAAAAAATTACTTATTTTTATAGGCATGCTTTTAAGACAAGAACAGACACAATTTCTATTTAATTTCTTTTTTGTTGTTGACAGTGGGATTTCAGTTTTTTCATTTGTTTGGTTATTTTAGGGATGACAAATCTAGGCAGGATGTCAAAGGAGATATATGTTACTGTTATACTAATGTCATTATTTTTCTTTTTGGACAGAGCAATTTTCAGTCACCCTCTTTTAAGGACATTAAATACTTGGCGACTCTTTAGATCCGAGGTTTCTCCATATAGTTTGAGATGAATAACCTTGGCATGTTTTGGGGTTATTTTTGACTTCAATGTGTGACATTTAGGCATCTGTTTCTTACTATTTTAAAACCTCCAATATGTACAGATTTTTGCTGCCACTAGTACAGTTGTCTTTGTGTTTGGTCCTGACAGCTTACAGCAACTTTAAGAGGCCAATTTGCTTTCTCATTCAAATCTTCCATGTTTCTTAACTAGAATCTGAGCTTGGACTATCAGCAGACATCTAACTCAGCATCCGAAGTCCTGCTGAACTACCTCAGGATTTGATCCCCTATATTCATTAGATGTACCTGAGAATAACATCTTATATACTAAGAAGGAGTTGGGTGACGCAGGCCACCGGAGCCCAGGCTAGCTCTGAGGACACAGTGCTGCACCAGGTGTGGGGATCAGCCGTGGTTTGGGGTTTTACCAACAGCTGAACCTTTAGAGCTGCTTGCTCTACAGTGCAGGGTCTGCCAGCCACGTCAGGAGTCGGGCAAAGGAGAAGGAGGAGGCTCTCTGTAGGAGGTTCCAGCAGGAGAGGTTTGTTGGAGCTGAAGGGGTCACAACAGGAGAGCCCTGAGCTCTGCTGGGCACAGGTTTAAAACTGCAGCAATTCTGGGGGTGGGTACAAATCCTAAACCACTGGGGAAGCATCAGGGCAGGGTGAGGAGGGTGACAGCACTGGCCTGAGGCCAATTCCAGAAGGTGGGGGCAGAACAGGGCACATGTCCCAGTGGGGTGTCCAGGATAGGGAGCCCCCCAGGAACGCCCTGGGGGAACACTGGAAGGATTGGCTCAAGGCAGGAGTGACATGGAAGGGACCAGAACAAGGGGCAGGGTAACAGTGATTGATAGGGAAGGGATGAGAACAAAGGGAGGGGATTGCCATAAAGGGCAGCTTAGGGGAGGATACAGCTTTCAGGAATAAACCAGTTTGGGGGTACACATGGGGGAACACCAGAACAACCCATCAGCATTAAAACCATTAATAACAAACCAATAGAATAAAAGAATATGAGCCGTAACAGTTGAGATTGTTGCTTTATTCCTTGGAGAAGTCATAAAGTGAAATAGGAAGTTTTTCACATTTTGGTAAATGAAAGGAATATATGACACTCTTTTAGCTTGTAAAAAAAAATTTTCTATTTTCTCACTGCACTTGGAAACTTGGAAAGGTGACTCTTGAAGTACACATCCCAAAGACACACTGTGTCAACATTCATCAAGCCATGGTTCCATACTTTCTATAGTAAATTATTTAGATTCAATAGAAAATAATTTTAATATTTAAGAAAAAATAGAAATGAGTGACTGACCTTTCAGCAAATGAATCATCCTACTCCAACTCCTTTATCCGTTTTTTTCTGAGTCCGTGCCCTGCCACTCAGTCACTTTCTTATGTTTGATGTTCCAAGTCACCTTCTGTATGAAGTTATCAAGTGTGATCTTCAGCAACATTTCTTAAGTCAGAGAAGTCTTGAACCTATGTACTGCAAGCACTTAGAATTTGCAAATGTTTGTAATTATTTTATTAATACTTCATGCTGCTTTAAAAGATAAATCTATGCAGCTCAAGACAGTCCTTTTAGGATAGAGATTCACTATTCAATGCATTTATTTGAATGTGCAGTTCACAGTCAAAAGTGATTTTTTGAAGGTTCATGGTAAAAGCAAGGTGGTATTCTTAACAGTGAAATTTGACACTTCTACATAGTTCAAGAAACCAGTCTGAATGTTTTATATCTACCCATAGTGTAAAGAAATTTGAAAAATGTTCAACAGTAGGAGATTGCTGCTCAAATCCTTTGTAGATACCTATGTTTGTACATNTTGAATGCTTGGTTACAAAAAGAATTTTGTTCTCAGTACAAGGTTGAAAGCTAACTTGAACTTTTTGCTTCAATATGTTGATAGTACCAAATTTTCTGTACTGCATATGATGCTGGTTTCTCCTCTCAGCTCCTGCATTGTCACGGGATATTCTGTAACAGACAGACTAATCCTTCCTTGGGCTCACTGTCTGCTCAGTGACTCTACATCTCATTCTGGCAGATGCCATCGGTTAGTTAGAGCTATTCAGGAAAACAGAGGCTTGAACGATGGATAATGAAACCTCCTTGGGAGATATGTCATACAGGAAAGACCAACGGGGCATGTGAATGGGTCACATCCTTGTCTTTTTTCTTCAGTAATCCAGAGTCACTCTGTGGTTGTCAATAGGTAATGTTTTCTAAGGAAAAATTCTCTAAACTCCAATACATGAGCTCTATAGAGATCATTAACCCTAATGGATCTTCATTACACATTACGAGTAAGAGGCATTAGTCAGTAATATTGGCAGCTAGTAATTTCCCAATTTCATTCAATTAATGATTTTGCATTATGCAAAGGAATGAAGTAATCATTGCTCTACTTTTTCACAGTCATTCAGGTGTCTTTCCAGACTCTTCCTGGAAAATTTACTTCAGTTGTGGTCCTGTTTTGAGACATGGTGTGTTAAATCCCAATATCTATCTACCCAGGGCACTTAGAATATGTGAACATAGAAAGCATTTCAATACTATGAAGATTCATAGCTAAGACTGTTTCCAAAAAAATATGATATGTAGGTCATAAACATTAAGAAATGTTTCTTAAAAAAATTCAATTACTAAATTAAATCAATGCACTGAAATTCTGCATCTTTTTCTCCACTAGTAATAATAATGATCATACCTACAACCTAGTTTGCAGCAATAATTTCTACCTGTCAGAGCAGTAACCCTTTCTTTTTTCAGAGTTTATTTGTTTTAAATACACAGAAGTCTTGAAAAAAGTCGTAAATTTTCCACATAACAAAGAATAAAGGTCAGTAGGTATGGATGTAGAAATATCAAAAGGCACTACAATTAGTTACTGAATGTTGGTCTACTTTATTGACAATTACTATGGAATTTAAGATCACTTCTCAAGGATGTATTCCTTTAAGGATTCCATTCCATATTTTCAGAGTTTATATCCTGTTCAGGTGCTGATTCACATTAGAAGCGTTATAGAAGCTGTCAACGTCAATTCTCTGAAAGAACACTAGACCCTCCATTCTGTGTTGGTATATTGATTACATTTTACTTTCTTCCTAAATGGTTCTGAAAGTGCAGGAGTTACCATGACTAACAGTTGTCAGTATGATCAGTTATGCAACTGACCCTATCTTATGAATATTGCTGCTTCTTCGTGTCCATGATACCAAAGGGTAAGTCAGGCATTTTATTATAAGCCAAATAGGCAGGCAACATCATATATTTTCTAATAATTAAAAAATAATAATGTAGTGAGTCTCCTTGTAAAGGGTGTTAATATCTTTATTTTGAAACTGTTTTCTGTTTCAGTCATAATTAATATACTGATTCATATTATTTAGATTGCTTAAAAAATGCACAGAAAAAGCTATTTCATTTTGCTAATATTTTTCTTGATGGAAAATTATCATAAGTTTAATTTTAAAATATAAACTTAGTTATGTTTGATGCAATTCATAGGCTTTTTTAATAAAAAGGATTTTTTTTCTTTACCTTCCTGTGTTCTTTATTTCCTTTCCATTTAAAAACACTTCCTGCTAACTGCAACCCTTTTTTGCTCTTCTGGAAATGTTTACAGCCTCACAAACAGACGCTTTATTCATAGCAACCCTTTTTCACATCTAGTATTTGATGAAAATTAGAATTAAAACTTTTGTGGTCTTTCAAGTTTTTGGTTGTCTTTGAATTTTAAGACATAAGGAAGGTAATATGTCTGTTTGGAATAAAGAATAAAATTTAGAATGAACAAGTAACACTTGAGCTTTTAAAATCCTCTGCTTAAATGACTCTACCTTTGAGAAATAATACCCCTTTCAGATGTAACTTATAAAAAGTTGCATATTGCAAGATTTCTGAACTTTACATAAATGCGGGGTCAGCATTTGAGAAATAGTCACCTTTGAAAGAGTAACTCAGCAGCAATCTAGCACAGATTAGGATAAAATGTAAAGAACAATTATAGCTACGAGAAGATTTATTGCAAGCATATATTTATAAAAAAAAACCCTCTGGTCTAATAAGAGCAGAAAAGAGCTAAATTAGCAAGAACCACTTCATAATCCTGTGTTAAAAGACTTAATCTGAAAGTTGAAATGTCACACTGTAGGATAAAGAAAATTGATAGGATTACAGCATAAAAATTGGAGGTGTTGAGTGGTAGGGAAAGGATGAATACTTTAGAAGCTCAAGACACTGACAAGAAATCCATGAGCTAATGAATCAGTGTATGTTTAGAAGTCACAAACCCAGACTCTGTGACTGATTCATGTGACATTACATGGAGTGCTTAATACATTGGGTCTTTACTTACTTGTGTTCAAAATGGAAATAAAATGCTTGTCTATCTTTCTAAAGCACTTCCAGCCTCTGGATGACAGTGTTTGGGTTTGTATGCTGTTTGTTGAAGTTGAAATATTTTATCAGCTATATTGCCATTAATAATGCATGTAATACACAAAAGAGGAATAATTTTTCCTTTGGCACAAGAAATTAAGTGTTTTAAGAGTTTAAAAGAGTATGCATTCATGGTTTATATGCCAAGTAGCTCTGCATTTCTCTTTGTTTCTAATCATTTCTTAGAGAGTGGTACATGAAATGCCAAATGAAAAGAATGGTAACAGACATATAATTGTTCACTCATAGTTATTCTTGAAGCAATACATTCACTTGGCTGTGTGAAGTCCTAATCAAATTTGGTGCTTAACATCAAAAAGTTATTATGTCTTTTTTTTTGCTTCTAAAGTATGTAAAGAAAGCAAACAAAATTGAAATCCTGGCTGTCTACACACCCATTTATTTTCAATGACCACAGGTTCTCCAAGTAAATGTGTACTTCTTCAATTGCTGCGTAAGCACATGCGAACACACACTAGCCAAAAGAAAGCAGAAAACCAGTTTTTATATACAAAAGTTCAGAAGTGATCTAAAACAGTGACTCTTTATATGTGTCAAATTAGAGCATCCCTTATGCTGATAGATAAAAATTTCTTTGAAGATTTATTACTCTGGAGGTCTAACAGTGAAAAAGTAGGACCTTGACCAATACTAACTTCCCCAGCCAATGAACCTGTGAAAGTCTAAACAGGCAAAGGACACATCTGCCAATAGCCAAGTTTAGAATTGCCCATCAAGACACATTTCAAGTAATGCTACACTGAAACCACAAAATAAGAAGTCTCCTAATGGACTGCCTTACAGAAAACTATGTCAATTAACAGGGTTTTTAAAAAAAACTTTTTGTGTCTTATTAATGATTTTCTTCCTTTTATTGTCAAAACAGGACCATGTGAAAGTAGCAGGACACCTCAATTTCACTGTGGGAAAAGGTAAATCTCTGCATCAAGGTGTAATTTTTAGATGCTGTGGTAGGATTCAAATCCAAATTAAAAACAAGCTTTTACTCCTGGTAACTGATAAAATAATGAAAATAGCACATTGTTTTAACAGCCACCCCAAAATATCACAAATATGAAGGCTTACTAAGAATACATTAAAATATTTAGCAGCATTAAAAGGTCAGGGTTATCAATAAAATATATGGCATTCAATTCAGAGATAGTAGCTAACCTATTTTTTAATACATTACTATGTTCTGCTCTGTGGATTCCCCTTTGTTTCCCAATTTCCTAAAAAAGGACTAAAGAAATTGAACATATTTCTGTGTGCTCAGCTAATTTGCAACATCCATACAGGCCCCTAACTTCTCACTGATGAGAGCTTGTAGACATAATTCCTGTTTCTGTGGTTGCTCCAGCAGCTGCCAGAAGGACCTTTACAATATTTTCAGTGATGTTGGTGAGATGTTTGACACATTCTCTGCTTTCCATCTGTAAAGGAGTCTGTCCAGTCAGTCATTTTTCATCCAGTTCTCTTTGTATGTTAAACATCTGGATCAGTGTGATCTTCTTCTGTCCAGCATCTTAAACTGCTGTGCCTTTTTCTGGCAGGCACTGCTCTGTGACTACGTGGGACAACTGCCTTTCCCAGGAGCGATCCCTCATGTTAACTATGGCAGAGAATTGCGCTGTAACCTCTGTGGCCTATGTAACGACAAGCTGATTAGCACACTGCTCCTGTCAGGGAGCGACTGCTCAGCCTGTTGGAAGACAGATTTCCACTGAAAAAATGGACAGCTGATTTCTAGAGGCTTAGCAGAGCACCGGATGCAAGAGGTAAAATGTACATGAAGAATGTTGGATAATAAATATCTGTATTTCCATACAGATGTTGGTGAACAGCAAACCAGATGAATTTTCCTCATATTCAGCTCTCTCTAGAAAAGACTTGTAAAAGTAATTATGTGTACATAGTAATAATAACTTCATAGTCCAGTAAATATTAAATTTTTCCCCTAAACATCAAAAGCTCATCTTCCTCTTAATGGAGTTTTACTATAATAGTTAAAATAAATGTTCCTCGTCCACAGATATTAAAATCAGGTAAAGATTAATTTTTACAAATGTAGGGATTGAGATATGAATCCGATGAGCTGCAAAATGCTAGGGAAACAATTAATAGTATAATTTAACTTAACTAGAATCTATGTGCATGATATTGAGGCAATGAAAAACCAATATAAGCTGATTTTCAGAGGGAATTAAAAAATGATATTCCACAATATCAGTCACCACAGTTTCAAGCGTAGAGGACAAATTTGATGTTTTGCTTCACTGAATTACAATTTCTTTTCTTCAATGTTTCTATGTACTTTTCTTGGCTTATGAAGTATTTAGTTAAGCACTATGCAGCATTCTGATTAAAAACAATGAGCATAATCACCATAAAATGATATATATGTTTAATAGTTATTTTTTAATCTAATAAATAGATCTGAAAATAGAAGCATGTAGGGAATCATCATTCAGCCAGAGCATCCTGGCAGGCTAATAATAAATCCATTTTCAGCATGTTATTTTTGTTAATAGTTTGGAAGTATAAATAAAATGATTTCCAGTAAAAGCTACAGATGAGAGAAAATGGTAGAATTCTAAATCTGCAGACAAATCTTGCTTAAAAAACTAGCCTGCTTTTATCCTCACAAATCCCAGATTATTTCTCAGAGTTCACAGAAAAACAGTGAAAAATCTCACACTGTTGCAGGCATTGTGCCTAAGAAAAGGACCACACAATGAAGGAGAGGAAAACAGTTTTCAAAAGGGATGTGGTGTCCTCAAGTGTACTATGCTAGGTGTTCTTAGGAAATGATGATCCTTGACGCGAACACAAAATAGAAGTTGAAAAACATATTGCTTCAGTACATTGCAATTTTGTTGCTGGTAGAACACAAGCCAGAGGTGTGCCCAGAAGGCCAGTGGCATTCTGGTTTGTATCTGCAGTGGTGGGGCCAGCAGGAGCAGGGCACTGATCATGCCCATGTACTTGGCACTGGTGAGACTGCACCTCGAATCCTTGTCTGGTTTTGGGCTCCTGACTACAAGAAGGACATTGAGGAGCTGGAGTGAGTCCAGAGAAGGGCAACAGAACTGGGGAAGAGTCTGGAGCACCCTTCTGATGAGAAGTGTCTGAGAGAGCTGGGGGTGTTTAGCCTGGAGAAAAGGAGGTTTGGGGAGCACCTTATCACTCTCTACTGCTGCCTGAAATCGTAGGTCTCTTCTCACAAGTAATAAGTAACAGGATGAGACAATATGGCCACAAGTTGCACCAGGGGAGGTTTAGACTAGGAAAAATTAGGAAAAAAATTCCTTGATGGAAAGGGTTGTCAAGCAGTGGAACCAGCTACTCAAAGAAGTGGCGGAGTCACTATCCCTAGCGGTATTTAAAAGATGCATAGATGTGGAATTTAGGGACCTGGTTAAGTGCTGGAATTGGCAGTGTTGGATTAATGGTTGGACTAAATGATGGCCTTTTCCTATCTAAATGATTCTATGAATAAAATGGAAGTTCATTGCCTGCCTTTTCAAAAGGATGCTTGACAAATTATGTGTTGTCAAAGTTAATAAATAAATAAATAAATATCATATTTCACTTTTAAAATCAAATTTCTTGTGGACCTTTAGAAATCACAAGTAATGATTATTCAGTAGTGATAGGCCCTAAAACATTCTTGTTTTCTTACATCTCCTTTCAGGTGTCTACTAACATTCTCTAAATATTTGTATAGATAAATATAAAGAAACCCAGAACAACCATGTAGCAGGTATTTAACAGTTTTGTAAATCAGTGTACTTTCCATGGCAAACCAGGTTCTAAGAGCAGCCTAATTTTACATTCCTTTTTTCCTGAAAATGTCTTTGTTTAACTTCATAGCACAGAAACACTATGAGAACATCATTTTTTCTAGGACATACAACCTCACCAAGTCTGTTTGCAAGATTAAAAGTGGTCCTGATACAGAATACTTAACATTTGGAGAAAAGAACAGAAATAATTTTGTAGAGGAACGTTAAATATACTTATGCAACATGGATAGCTGTGTCTTAGGGTGTCAGCTAAGACTTTCTTTTAAGAAAGTTTTCTTAAATGGATGTGGCATCTTAATAGGACAGCATTACTCCCTGGTTTTTGATAACTTGGCAGTAGAGTGCGCGAGTATTGCCTTTAAGGCAGTGCAGAATTAAGTATTATCCAGGACCAAAATTGTAGATCTTGACAAACTGAGTTATTACAATTACACAATTCAGTTACCTGAAATCTTAAATCTGATAATGTAATTTGCTTATAGGGGAGTGGTGCTCCATCCCATTGCATATCAACTATTAATATGGAAACAATATTCTGTGTTATTAGACACCATTCTTAAAATGGCATATTCTATTACAAATGGGTATCTGCCCATAATTTCTATAACACATGAATTATATATATCCTGAGTTTCTGTTCATTTCAGAAAGGAACAAAGCAAGTTTTTTTTTTATTCTTTGTGGCAATTTAAAACCAAAATGTGTTTCACTTACCAGTCATCACCTCACCTATCTTCTCCCTCCAACTCCTTCCTATAATTATAAGGAGGAATAGTGGTAAGACTCCTACTTGCATAGCACAATTAATATGCACAGAAGATGGTTGATTCTTTTAATTTTCCTATTTTTTTACTATTTTCTTCTTGCATCAATTTATAAGGTTTTAGTTTGGGGAATTCTTTGGATCATAGGCTTAATTAATAGACAAAAAACCTTATCTTGTTCCAAACATTCTATTGATGACCCATGTTTCCATGGATAAAACTGTAAAACAGTATGAAAATTTTCTCTGTTTACAAGTTTACTCCACCAGTTTTTAAATACTCAGCACAATAAACAGTTTTTTTCTGGAGTAAAGCTGCTCCATGTAGATAATTATTTCCCCTTTGTCAATGTTGTAATTGAAGTGAAGGATTTCTTATAGTCTCCGGGATTTATCTGTGCCACTCTTTCTCAGTGATCTCAGCTATTTTAAATAGCTAGTAATAATTTATATTTTCAGTGTCTCAATGTGCATAATATGCTGTACCAGATCAAAGGCTCATCCTGCTCTGTACCCTCTCTCCATCATTTAGATGGAGTTCTTCTCTGCTCACTGGGAGATGCTTGAGAAAAGAGTACAAGAAAGTGAACAAATAGAGCATTTTAGGAAATATTAATGTACTGACAGAAAGCAAAACAGAACACAGTATTATTTGCTCATATCTTGAATATTTTTGGTAATTCTCATTTCTTCCCTATCTGGAAAAAATAAACCCTAACAAAACCACAACCAAAATAAACTCAGAAAGAAAAAAAAAAAACACCAAAAAAACCCCAAACAAAAAACCCAACAACAACAAAAAAAAACCAAACAAAAAAAAAGGAAAAAAAAAAAGCAACCAAAACCAAAACAGCAACTAAAAATGCCACACAATTCTCTAGAACGAACAAAAAAAAGCCCCAAATAAATCAAAAGAACTCAAAACCCTTCAAAATGAAAAAAAAATTAAAATGAAAGATTCAGAGATAAGAAAATACTTGAAGATAAGGATTATTTTCAACATAAGTTAGGACATAGTAGGCTGAGACACTCCTGTTTGAATTTCAGGGGCTTGGAAAGCAGCCATAACGGAAATAACCGTGAAAATTAATGTTGATGGGATGGTAAGCAAGTATTATGTATGCTTGTTTGTTTTACTGTCTCTTCTAATACACTTTGGTTAGAATTATTCAAATGTCTTCTCCTATGTACATTCTCCCATTCATTCATGATTTGGGAGATCTATGTCATTCCTTTTCCCATGTCTTTTCTAAATATCTTTCAGTGTATTTACTCTTTCCTCATATGCATCTGTTCTACATTTTAGACTGTCCTTTTTGCCCTTTCTCTAGTTCTTTCTCCATTTCTGTTTGTTTCCTTTTCCTACAGCAGTCATAGCTCATGTACTATTAAAAACAAAGGCATAATAGTGCTCTACACAATGGTATCCCATAGTTTCCTTATTTTTCCTGCTAAATTCTTGCATCTCACTTAAATTTTTGAACTTGTTTCCTGAGATCTATCTTTAGTTAGGAACTAACTACAGTCACATATTACCAGATGATTTTTTTTTTCTTATGTGATTAAAACCTATCGTCCCTGAATTTTATTTGTGGTTTGATTTCTCAGTTATCCAGGATAGAAAAACTTTACAGTTCTTGATGATCATCTTTCATAACTGATAAAAAATGCACAAAAGAGACTTTATAATATTTTTTTACTTTTCTTCTTGTTTCAGTGTCCTCTGTGAAGTCATTGAACTACTCTCTTTATTTGTGAAAATTACTTTTTTTATTCCCCCCCTAGATTTATATAGTAAAATACTAACTAATCTATTTCTGGTGCCCATTATACATGACAGAAAGGGTACTAGCAGAACTTTGTGTGTGCTTTCCACTGGGATTGAGGCAATAAGCCAATAAAGCAAATTTTATCCATATGATAAAATAATTTAGAGATTATTAAGGGATGTCTGCTGTTTATTACCAGTAAGCTATGAAAGTCACAAACAGGCAAGAGAGGGAATTATTTGCCTTGATGTTGAAAGATAGCTTCATTAAACTGACTAATTTACAACCAGAATTCAAAAGAAGAACAATATAAATTGAACAAAGATGGCCAATATAATTGACTACCCATACTGATACCCTATTTGTAGATTATATTGCTACTATGTGCATTTGAATATTTGTGAACAAAAATCCATATATAAAGAATGAAATGTGCTTTGAATTACTTGTTATTAGATGCATATTGACATTTTACATGAATTTCATGAACTATTATATGTGAAGCTTGCCCATTTTCTGTTACTTTATTCAATAAAGTGAAAAGAGCGGTGCTGTTTTTAATCATTTAGTTTTGTATTTTTCGCTGTGCAAACTCCACTGAATAGCAATTGAGATCAATCTTGAATAGTTATGAAATATTCACTTTCAGAAAATTTTATTTGCACTGACAAATGAGAAACTGATACTACTCAACAACTTTAGAAAGCTTTCTTGTCTGTTGCCTTTTCCTTAATCAACTATTTCAGCAGTTCATACACTGTACCTTTGTGTGTATTCATGTGTGCATCTTAACACCTGATTAATACATTCACAGGCAGAGATAAACAAATAGTTTGGCATTTGCGAGCTGTTCAGGGTTTTTTTTAGTTTAAATAAATACTAATAGAAATAAAATAAAAAGCATTACCATGCCCTAGCTTTCTTGTGCTTTAAGGCCTCAGTAGATTTTTATTGTTGTAGATAATAGGGTAGTTTAAAATTATTGCTTGACTTTTGATGTCTGTCCCATAGTAGTGAAGTAGCTACTTTTCAAAGCTTGGTAAATTGTAAGTGTTTTGAGAGCCCAGCAGGTGGAAAATGAAACAAACTGTGAGATTATGTTTTCTACAAGAATCAAAATGCGTGCTTATGGAAGTTGTAAGCTGTGTCTAAGGAAACAATGTTAGCAGAAAAAGAAGATATGTACAGATAAGACTATGTGGTACTTATAGAAGTTCTACTGATGGTTAAGCTAATTAATTATCAAACTAACCAAGAATGACCTGGCTTCCAAAGGAGTTGACCAATTAATAAATAAATCAAACTTCACTGCATAAATATGCTTCTTGACAGTTGACAATTTCAGTCAAGAAGTTTTGCAATGATCATGCCTGTAGTTCTCTTCAGATTTTAAGCCCTCAGTGATGTCTATTTGACCTTTTTTTATTAGTAGGAACCTGTAATGACCAAGGAGAACCTGATGATGACATGGTGCAACTGCTATAGCTAGAAATTTAATGCAATAGAAATGAGATTTGTAACAATTAAAAAAAAAAAAAAAAAGGAAATGGCAATTAAAACAGCAGTAACTGGCGCTCTGGCGCTATTGTAATTACTGCATGTGAGACATGAAAATCAAAAACTTCTGAATCATTACAAAAAGTTGGTTGGTCAAAAGAAATTCTTTTTCTGAGGCAACATTTTCAATTGTTAACATTTTCTGCTGAAAAATAAAATTTTGAACCAAAATTATTCCTTAATTATTTCATATACTAACTTTGGGATTTGTGTTAAGGGACTTCAAACAGATTTTTGACTGGTGGACATTGTATTCCATCAATTATAATTTAATATACAATATTGTTTGACTTTTTAGGTTCTGCCTGATCTGGAGGATAAAACAGTTATGTTGTACTTCCAACAGAAGAATTGCAAAATTTCCTATAAAATATTTTTTTTTTTTAGTTTTTTTGTTTTGTTGTTTTTTTGGTTTTTTTTTTTTTTGGGGGGGGATGGTTTCTTGTTTGGTTGGTTGGTTAGTTGGTTGGGTTTTTGGGTTTTATGTTTGTTTTTTTTCTTCCTGACCGTATAACACTATTACACATTATTCCTAGGGCAAAGAGTTGTGTCAGAGTATATAGCTTAAAAATTAGTAAGATACTAAGGAAAATATAGTGAATAATTTCTGATTCTATCTTCTATTGCCACTGTTTTTCATCTGCTCCCACTCTGAGAAAGGAAGTAGGATTATGTAGGTGAGGTCACCAAGAGGATAGGGCTTGCACTAGAGAAGAATGTTTCCATGGTGTATTTAATTTTGTTTTAAGATATGGGGAATGCATTATTACTTTAATCCACAGGACTCAAGCATTGCAAAACCAGAATGACACCCATGGCATCAGATACCAAACAAGATAAGCATGGCTGTGCTTGTTTGCCGAGTCATGTGAGTGACAGTGAGCCATTCATCCCCATCTCAGTTAAATAAGGAGTTACATTATACTGAGAGAGAGCTGTGCACAAAAACGATCATGTTTCAGGCAGAAACTCATGAAAAAAATAGAGAACAGAGGACTTTTCTGGCATCCTAAAGAAAGCTTTTCAATTCCAGTCCTGCAAATCCATTTCCTACGATTGCCACATTTGCGGGAATTAGCAAATAACAATGTTGTTTTGTCTTGGCCAGATATCTATTCATCATTAATAAATATGTTGTGTACAATTTTTGTATGAAATATATGGGTAATTCTAGGTAGAATATTTTGCTATAGAAAAACTTTAAAGTTTTTTCCTCATTCCCCATTTCAGAACATCCCTTATATAAGGCTTGCTTCCATCTGTTCTGAACAGTTGGTTCCAAGTAGATAACAATTAGACTGGGTTTTAGTTTCTTTTCATTTTGGTGATGCAGTGTTTTTAATTTAATCTTCAAGTAAACAAGCATTAAAATACAATTCTGTTTAGGTAAAATTATTGTTACAGGTAATTACCTCTAGCATAACATTCCAAATTTTAAAGTAAGCATTTAGCAGATGTCAGTCATAAATCTGACCATTTCCAAATTTGTGTAGATTGAGATTGCTTCTTTTCACTTTCTTTTACAGTATTTTAAATGCCCCATGCACAAGAATATTAAAATAATAATTTAAAACAATGAACATCAGCTTACTCTTGTGTTCACTGCTGCTCTGGGGTTTATTTTGGTTTGGTTTGGTTTATTTTTCATTTCAGCAGTAAGAGAGAATTCTTCTGTATCACACATGGATGTCACTCATTCAGATATTCTGCACTGTTGCCAAGTATGGTTTCACAACTGTTTTTTGCAGTTGTTTCTCAGAGCTATAAACCTATGTTGCAGGTTTATTTTATTAATTGATTTTGATCTTTTAAGTCCATCAAATCAGACATCTACAAATTCTCATCTGCAAGTTTTAAAAAATTAACACGTTTGTTTTTCTGTTTTCCCTCATGATTTACATACCTTTCTCATCCCACTGCAAAGTTTTATCACTTTTCTCTAGGCTCTGGCTCTTAACAATTCACAAAAAGTGGCCAAAAAGGCAAATAGTAGCCCCATTAACTCCAAAATATACTGTGTGTTTGGCAAATTTTCATAGCATAAAATAGATTACGATTTTGTTCTACAGTGAAGCAGTGATATTGTCTAATTTTATGTCTGCCTAGAGGATTAATTATAGACTTACCAAGCCTCATATAGAGAACATTTATTGAATTATAGGATTTTCCTCACACTCCTTGTATACTCAAAACAAAGAAATGTTATGCATTGCATAAGGAAACCCCATTATGTATCTTGTTAACAAATAGAGACTGAGCAGCCTGGTCTAAATGAAGTAGTAGTTAATAGTATGAACTAAGTCCATATTTGCTTGTATTCCCCTCACAATTCTGTTTACTTCATAGTTTCGGGTCTAAGCCAACTTAATGTATGTGCAAAAGTAACATGGCACTAAATCTCTTTTAGCTAAGCTGTTTATGACTTTGGTATTGCCACATATACGCGGTGTTTACCTGGAGTTTTATAAACAGGCAGTGATGAGGGCAGCAGCACGCATGCAGCCAGGAAGCACGGAACAATAACTTAAATGCTCAAGTAGATGTAAAACTCAGCTTTTTCACAGGATCAAAAGGATACAAAGAATAATTATAATCATTCACTGGAGGGACAGAGGAGGGAATAAACTATTCTGTTTTCTTGCTATGACACCACCTAGAATGGAGAACAACTCTCTAGGTGGAGTTCTGCTTGGTAGATGGTCTCTTCTTGGATAGCTACCAATATCTTGGCACTTCTCTGAAGCAACAAAAGCATCAGTTTTTTTGCTTTCCACCTTTTCCAGGGTAGGAATTAACACTCATTTAAAAAGCATTAAAAACATCTGTTGCATCTTATTTTTTTTTAATAGGTATAAAAGGAAACTTCCACTAGGTTATCAAGTAGAGTATTTTCCTTCAATACCCAGTTATTTGGAAAATAAATTCTTAAATTAGAAGTCCTTCATTTCCTATTACACATCATAATATCATTACGGTTAATTTCAGGCTTTTGATATATTCGAGAAATATTTTCAGATCAGTTCTAACTAGTCAGAGACAGGTTATTCACCTTAAGGTGAGCTCTAAAGTGTGTAGGATTTCAATGAAGGTATCTAAAATTCTCCTTGCTCATGGATAATTATTGTATTGGGAATTTAATCTCCTTGGGACTACATAATGAAATAAGACTTTTGAATTTCCTGGGAAACAAATGAGAAATTCTTACGGTTTGGTTCATGCTGAAGATGGAAAAGCCCATTGGTCTCTAGAGCACTAAATCTCGGGAGTGAAAATCTAGCATATTGGTGTTTGGGAGGGTAGAAACAGACAGGAAAAAATTTTTAAAAAAAAACCAAATGAAAACAAAGAAAATTAAATAAGATAGAAAAAGGTAACAGGGTTCTCATAAAGATTTCATGAGTTTTAAATAATTTCATATCAGTTTAAAAATTTACATGGCTTTAATCCAATGCAAATCAAATTTGTGCAGCTGTGAGTTGAATCAGACACAGAGCATTACAAGAACCCACAAAAAGTGTTCTCTTCCTTATTCCCTAAGTTTCTGGTATAACAAAACTGAACAGATTTCTTGAGACAGTACATGTCCAACTCAACAATCAAATACTAGATATGCATGCTTTTGGTAAATACACTGCTTTTATTTACTGTGTCTTTTGCAAAGCTGGTATTCCATGTGTTGAGGAAAAAAAGAGCAAACCAAGGAAACTCCCTTGTGCTTGCAACATGCATATCACCATGTCAACGTAATATGGTATTTTATGTTGCCTGGTTGTTTTGTGGTTTTTTTTGAGAATAGAGCTTATGCTGCCTCCTGTTCTTGAAAGCAGTACATTTGGAAGACTATTGTAAGGTAGGGTCCTGATCCAATTCACAGCTACATCCATGTAGCAGTTATTGCAGAATTATGAACAAGTGTTACATAGAAGTTAAAAAAAAAAATGTC
Source organism: Sitta europaea (assembly GCA_013400255.1). Taxonomy (NCBI): domain Eukaryota; kingdom Metazoa; phylum Chordata; class Aves; order Passeriformes; family Sittidae; genus Sitta; species Sitta europaea. Next base: position 53,850 of record VXBS01007931.1, read on the forward strand.
TTTACAATTTAGATCATTTCCTTTGTAAAGATATGAATAAGTGAAGTATTGGTTTGAACATGGGAAATATTCTGAGGGACAGACTGCTGATTTCACTTGTAAAATAAAAGGGTTATGCAATTAAAAGTATAATCTAGAGGACAATTTAAAAGGTAGCTTGGTTTTGCAAACTGCAGCTTTGCAAGGAGAGCTAAGACATTGCGATTGTTTCTTCTTTTTTTTTTTAGTTCCCCCCCCCCACGAAGTTTGAAACAGGCTTGCTTGAAAAACAAAAACAATGACAACAACAACAACAATCACTCTCACCTCCTTCCCCTGCAAACTCCCAAGAAATCCTCTGATTGATAAGCAGAGATTTTACAAGATCTGGAGCCTGCCTACATCTTCAGTACAGCTTTGGTCAGCCACCCCATAGCACCTTTCTTCTAATTTTTGAACTTGTTTCTTCATGAACCTGGTTTTGCTGTGCCATAGGAATATATTGTTTCCTCAAAGGATAAAGTAACACAGGAAAATGTGTAAATAACAAAGTCATTTAGTCACTTAGATCTCAAATTAACTCTAACTTTGATTTTTTTTTTTTTTTTTCAGCATGAGAGATATTTTTTCATGTTGCACATTGTGAAAAGTAATCTTCAAAATGGTAGGAATTTCAGTTCAAATATCACCTTGAGAACAAGATGATTATCCAATCCAAACTATCTACACCTCTTGATGTGGAATTTAAATCTCACAAGAACAGAGAGGTTAATGAAATTTCTGGAGCTTTTCTTCTCGGAGGTCAGAGATACCACGGTAACACTTTATCATTATATTTGATATTTCTATTTCACTTGGATCTGAAATTATAGAGGAAAATACAAATTAAATCTTTTGTAAAAGGAAAAAGCAAAAAATGACCCCAGCTTTTTGAAGCATCAAAGAAACTCTCAGCAAGTTCAGGTAATTCTCTTTTTTTATTGGAGATGGTTTAATTATTTCTTCTCAAGCAGAGCGAACAAATTCTTACATGCTTTTATAATTTATAACATGTTTTAGGAGCTGTGAGAACTTATATAAGGAACTTAGAAAAATGTTTACAAAGACGTTTCCTGGTTATTCTTGGATATTCTTTTGGAATATCAGAAAATCTTCAGGTAATGAGATGCCTTGAAAAAGAAGAAATTTTCTACAACTCACAAAAATTTCAAAAAAACTCCCCCAGTCAAAACACAAAACCAACCAAAATCCCCTCAGAACATGAGAAGAGAGTGATGAAGTATCCTGATAAATTGAATTTGGCACCTGTGAAAAGTATTTCAATATTTCAATAAAGTATTTCAAAAGTATTTCAATAAAATTTCAATAAAATAAAAATTTTGTGATTTCAAAACCTGTCTTCGTTTCAAATAAGAACAAAAACCATTAAGGTTTCTGTATTTTATGTCATGTGAGCAAATACAATATTAATCAACCAAAATGCATTGTTTTTCTGATCTTAATCTTTTCATAATTATTAGAATAGTTTGCTACAGACTTAAAGCAGAAATTATATAAATCCCCTAATTTTTCTAGCTCCAAAAAAGTCATTGATTCGATTCTGTTTTCAGAATCTTCTTTGCATGCAAAAGACCACTAGAGAAACCAATGTATCGATATATTTCAATAATGATAGGACCAAAGTTATGAATGGTTATATCTTTCTAGTCATATCTTTTGTGATATGACTGAATATGACTCTTCTGATAAGTTAAACTTGCTTAACCTAAAGCAAAAAAAAAAAAAAAAAAATCAGTGATATCTTTTGAATAATTTTTGAGCTTTCAGATGAAGTCTAGTGGAAGTTGTATTGAACCTGAAAAGATTTTGAGAAATAATGTTGTTATCTTAAAATTATATTCTTACTTTCATTGGATGGCTTTTCCTGCTGCTTTCTGTGCAAAGCATTTCCAAAATGATGTGTCCTATACATTTTAAAGAAACTGAAGTTGACTTGGTGAAGCAGTCAGAAGCAGAAATGAATTGGCTGCAAAAATCTTTCTTTGCTTGGTGAAACTGAGTTATTTGTGACCTTCCAGCTGCTGCCTTTGGCTATAGTTAGTGAACTACTTAATCACATATTTAACCGGCCAGCAGTGGAATAAGGGAAGGTGCCTAAATGCATGCTTAAGGACTTGATGGATTGAGGTCTGGTTTATATTCAAAATATGCAGTCAAATGTTGTCATTACATCAGGACTGTGTTCTTACAACAATACAAAATGTTTAGTCTACTAGCCTCACTTTATGTAGGAACAATCCCATAGCTCCTATTTTATGAAGAAATGCTGATTGTCAAGTTAGAAATGCAATTAGGTATTTCCAGCAAGAGTTTGTTAATACAGTATTAAAGGCAGGTCAGTGTAAGCTCAATTAAAGAGTAAAGAAAGAAAGAAAGGATGAGAAAAATACAAGAAAAATCTAAGGGACAATGACAAACTTATAGGAAAAAGGTCTTGTTCCTTTTTTTGAAACATCTAATCTTGCTTCAGGAAGATGTGGATCATTAAAACCAGGCAGTATTTCACTGAATGTTTGAGAGACCAGTATCTTTTGGAATCTTTAAGAAACAAAAATCTGATAGTGAGTTTCTCATTATCTTCTGCTATGACAGACAGGTGCATTAGATCTAGTTCTGAAGATGGACAGAAAGTGAAAAGACACAGAGATAAAAAAAGTTTCTTCCATTTTTCTCTGGAATTAGAACATAAGTAGCTTTACAGAGAATAAGACAAAATTAGATTGTTGTATTTATACACCACCTACTCCACAAATGTATTATGTGTCTTTCAAGGAAAAAAAAAATTATGTGAGACTATAACGTTTTTCTTTACAAACTGATTAATGATACATGTTAAACAGCTGAGTCTATAGACAAAACTCTTATTTCTATTGATTTTTAAATTTAAGTAGGCATGTACTTTACAGTTGCACACATCATGAAATGCATTATGTGTGTTCATTTATTATGTATTTATTTATTTTATTTTGGAAAAAAATATTTATGCTCTCTTCCAATATTTGTATTAAAGACCAGAAATGTTGAAAGTGACTATGTTAAGAAAATACAACCAGTTGAGAAAGTACAACCTTAAAAGGAAAACTGTTCATGTTAAGAATTTCCTACCAGAAATGGGAATTTAAATGGTTCTTTCTCACTTCATTTTTCAGTTTTTCCTTTCTGTTTTCTAATTAATTATCTATAAATTATCCACTTTCCCTATATAAAAGATACATGCATTTCCACATTATTCTTTAAGCATAGCTGGTAGACAGGTCTCTTTCACTTAATGTATATTCCACATACCTTTGCTGTAATTGAGGGTGGTGATACAGCAAACATTTCATGCTAATATTTACACAAAGTGGACACATTTCAAGAAAGAGATGTAATTATAATCATTCATTGAATAACTTACTTCCAGATGGATTGCCTTAGCAAACCACATGAAAGGCTTGTAATAGCATGTATGAAGTATAAAAAATATTTGAACAATTAAAAATACTTTATGCTGTCAAAGTTCCAAGATAATGATAGTCCACTTATAGAATAGAATCACAGAGTAAGCAGAGTTGGAAGGGATGCATCAGGATCATAGAGTCCAACTCCTGGCCCTGCACAGAACACCTCAAGAGTCACACTACATGCCTGAGAGCATTGTCCAAATGCTTCTTGAATGCTGACAGGCTTGGTGCTGTGACCACTTCCCTGGAGAGCCCGTTCCAGTGCCCAAACACCCTCTAGGTGATGAAACTTTTCCTTATATTGAATCAAAACCTCCCCTGACATTACTTTATGACATTACCCTGAGTTCTGTCACTGGTCTAGAGAGTGAAAGGATCAGTACCTGCCCCTCCAGTTCCCCTCATGAAGACGCTAAAGGCTTATGAAAGAAAATGTATGTTTCTTTAATAGTTTAAAATCTAACAGTAATATATAACTGAAAAGAAACAAACAAACAAACAAACAAAAAGAAAAAAAAAAAACAAACCAAAAAGACAGAGAGAAACAAAGAAACCTAGGATTATTACATGACATTGTGTTTAAAGAAAATTGTGGTGAATAACTGAAGTAATTCTTAAAACTTTCAGGATTCAGTGGATATTTAATGTATTCATAAAGTCCCACAATCATTAAGTTTTAGTCATTTACAAACTTATGTTTCTGTTAATGCCTTCCATTTCAGCTGGGCCACACTTCTTGGTACAGCTGTAGATCCAGGACACTAACAGCGTTAGATGGTTTATATCTGGTGAATGACATAAGACGCGACGTGCTATTTTTGTAATCCATGATTGTCAGGGCTAGGTCAGGCAGCTGGATAATAAGGATCTGTCTGATATGTAAATGAATGTGTTTGAAGATCTATTTGACAGTGTTACTTCAAATGAGATTACACTTTCACTTTTCTTTATTTCCCATTCTCTGCAGAAATAGTTCAAATATATAGGAATTACAATAATTTTGTTCCTTTTCAATACTAGTGAATGGGGTCTGCAGCCTGGGGGCAGAAGTATGACATAGATGGTCCAGAAAGTCAGTCTGAACTGTACCATTCCCTTTAGGCTGAGCTGGTGAGTTGACACAACCTTGTACCTTTTTAGTGTTATGTCTCACTGGCCCCCCCATAGTACATATGCTGCATAAGGATATACAGATTAGATCCTCCAGCTGAATATACAATTCTTTTACAGGGAGTCTTCCTTAACTTACATCAGAAAACTGCACATTGCCCTGGTCTTTTGATCAAAGTTAACTGTCCAGGGTTGAGGACTCATCCCACAGATTGATCGTGTGTTTAGAAAGAATTTAGAAAGTTTAGAATGAAGAGATTTTCTTTCAATTATATTTTAGCCTCTATCTTTTTCACAGCACATAATATTAAACAAAAGCTTAACCATTTTAAGATTCAGTGGTGAAAATATTTCAAAATATAAATATAATGCACTTCTAGCTGCAGAAGTTGCTAAATAGAGTGCAAGATGGGGAAAGGAGTTTTTTGAATCCATTACTCCTCATTTCAAACACCTGTTTGAACGTTTCACTTCCTGGCTTCCTGGGCAGATAGAGTGAGCGAATTTTTCCACTAGTATAACTGATTGTTATATGATTGAAAGCATTCATTCCCAAAATTTTATTATATGCACTATTTTCTTTGGTGGTAAACTTGGTTAAAAAAATTCTTTAAAAAATAAATCCATACTCTGGCACAGAGTCAGGACTAGTCTTTTCTGACATATCTACAGTTGGTCATTCCCATGTTTTATTCTGCATGTTGCTGTTTGTAGGACTGTGCTGCAAAGTAGATCATTGAAATGAACCAAGTTAAAACAACAACTATATGTTTTTTGTAGTATGCTTGTGTGGCTGTGAGTTCCACAAAATTGTTTCACTGACTGTATTTGAAGAGTGCTCTACAAGCTGCTGTCCTGGGAAGACTCTGTGGGTAGCACTCAGGAGAGCAGAGAGAAGTGATGGAGTGTTGGCAAAGACACGTTGATGTAATTCCTCCAAAGAAAATATGTACCTACCCCAGTTGTTTTCATCATGAAATGAAGAATTCCTGATGTCTGTCTCTGGAATTTTACTTACAATTCTATTTGTGTAATTTTTTTTCTAAAAATGTCTCCTAGCATTTATTTTTGATTTCCAGCCACGTGTATATTTATCCATTTGACTGTCCAGTATTTTCATTTTTTTGATGCTCGGTTTAAAAAAACCTTTTTTTTAGGCCTTGCCTAATTTGGACATACCATGAAAAGAACAGATAGGATCCTATAAATCTTCATATAAATGTGAAATGCATGGCAGGGAAATTATTTATATTTTGAATCAACTTGAAAACTGCTTTGATTTGTCTGCAGAATGTCAATGCTTGAGATACTGAATTAATGTGGGTGCTCATTGTTTTGCTTTTCCAATCTTAAACATCACCAGAAGGATTTAATGGATAGTGATTCATTCCTTAGTCATTTTAATTAATCCACTGTTCCTGAATTTAGCATGTGCTGACAGCTGCTTCTTCCTGTCTGGGACCTTGCTGTAGAGACGCTTCATCCAGTCTGATGCTGACTGATGGGATGCTGCATGTGGCTACTGCCAGTCTGTTACTGTATGACACTGTCCTTTGGATCCATGCTGTTGACTGCAGCTTTGCCATGCAGATCCTCCCCAGCTCCTGCACTCCTTGCACCCTATACTTGTCACCCTGTGTAGTAGGGATGAATTGATACAAGGAAGTATGGGTATCCCTAGCAGTAGTGGCACGACTCTTTCAGTCTATTCCTCTTTACACTGAGAGTTGATTTGATCTCAGATTCAATGACATTTTACATCTGATGTAACACTTTACCTAAAGATCTTCTGTCTTTGTTATGTGCAGGACTTTTCACCAAAATCTACATCGCCATGTTGCACAAATAAGGTAATAGATCTTTGTTGAAAGAAAAAGTTTTACAGTCATTTTAGAAACTGAAAATACCTACAAACTTATAAAATTATTTAAAAGATTGTAACTATTCACTGTATAAAATAATTTGGGGTATAACAAAACATTTAATTTGCACAACACAGAAATGAGAGCATATGTTGGCTTTTTATATGTTGCAGTCAGGGTTTCCCCCTCCTGAAATCTACACACAAACACACTATCTTCTTTTTTTGCATTCCTACACAGTTTTAACCTTTCTTCACAGAAAATATCATCTTTAGCTTGCCACAGAATCATTTCTCTGCTGTGACAGCACAGAGGAGAGCAAAGGGGTAGGCAGCCAGGGAAATACCTGACATGACTCTACTGGCTCGATGGAGTTCTGCTTGCAGACTGCACTGAAGAAGATGAATTGTTTGCACAGAAGGGACAAAGAAGGTCAGGAAAGCTGCAGAAAACTTACTATGCTTTGTCCTTTCAAAGTGGGATGGGAAGCTGCTATGCAGATCTTTCAGGACATAAATCTCTAAGGTACCACTGCAACAGCTTTCAGAAGCAGGCTAAGCCATCATTTTTACAGGGCCACTCATCTATCCAACGCTAGGGAAGGTAAAAAGGTGGAGAGAGAGCACAGAGCATGCTATAGAAGCAGTGCGTAAGGACTGGTGTGTACGTCAGAATTCTGACTTTTCATCTGCCTGAGAAAACAAAGTACCTCTGGATATTTCTTTTTGCAAAGCAAAGCTCTACTCTATAGAACCTATAATTATGTGTGATGTAAGTAAAATAATGTCATAGGATAAAAAGCTGGAATAGTCTAGAGGGAGTAAGTATTAGCATTTCATAGGCAGCACTCCAGACATTTTTGTGACTTCTTTGTTAAGAATGTTTTATCCAAAAAAACTGAATCAAGTAGAAACTGGGCAGCATAATAGGAGGTTGTTTTTAAATTTCATCTGAGGGAAATGAGATTAAAAGAAATAATTTTTTATGTTTCTGTTCAACGCAACAAATATAACTCAACTATTGGGGGGGGGGAATTCAAGAAGCCAAATGAAAGTGTCTATTGTTGCAATTAGTATTGGATGAAAGCTGCTTTGCACATCAACAAAAGTTCTTTGAATTTTTTTTTTTCTTGTCCTACTCACTTGGAGAAATCCTTAGAAATATTTTGTCAGAAAAATAGCTGTCTCCAAAATAACTTGCATTTTCAAAAATTTTATCTGTGAGTGGTAGGGGTAGATGTAAAAACTTTTTGGGTTCCATTCACAGTAGGTCTCAAATATTCTAGTTGAGAAGCATGACTGGCAATCCAAGAGTTTAGATTGTTGAACTTTTTGTGGAAAATCTCTATTGTAAACTTGAAAACTTTTCTTGATAGGGTTTAAAAAAATTCTTCTTGAAAAAGATTTTGCTAAGAATGATTAGTAATTCACAAAAGAAAGTTTGGATGATAATATCTTAGCCAGCTTTCAATGCTATGTTTAAACTCTATTTTTGTTACTTCTTGGAAACGAAAGATTTCTGTTTAATGTCTTGGTTTTTTACAAGGATTTTGCAATTTTTTCTTTGTCTTTTTTTTTTTTTTTTCTTGTAGTTATTCAATTAGCTCTTGGTCTCTATACTTCACAGTAGCATATAACATTTTGAAACAGATGGAGTTTCTCAATATGTGTTCATTACTGTGACCTTAGAAGCTTCATCAACAACATTAGCATTTTTAAGAAATGACGACCTTAACTTGCACATTGTCTGATTTTCTGCTTTATTTTGATCTTTTAGTGGATCCTTTTATTATTTGTTCTTCAGCAATGTTTCATAATAAGATCTAATAAGGGAAAAACAATTATTTTCTTATCTAAATAGTTCATTGAAATTACAGTAATTGTAAACAAAATAGAACATGAGTAATAACTTCAAAATGCCCTGAAATAGAATAGAATCATCTTGCATGTATTATACCATATGTGTCTCTTCAAGAAGCTTATTAATATATATATTCAAATACAAGATCTTTCTCCTGCTTTAATGATTTCTTATCTATTGCTATTATTAAATAAATTTAGAGCATATAAAATAAGTGAGGATGGAGACAATGGGATAAAGATCTAGTGACATCTGCCTGGTTACAACGAACACTTATATTTAATGAGTAGCTTGTTGCAGTTTTTTTGCTGTAAACAACATTGTGTAATATTTGGGTTGCTAAATATTTCTAAACACACCAGAAAATAACCGTTCATTTTGAGTTGGGTGAGGAAGAATCTCAGTGTGCTGAATCTCAGGGGAATGCTGGCTCTGCCAGAAGCAAGGAGGGCTCTGGTCCACTTTAAAGCAAGGATGCAAACAACCAGGACACAAACTGGCAGGGTACCAAATAATGCTTGGCACAGCCTGATTATACCTCATGTCTAGCATGCTGAGAGTGGAGGTGGAGATCACTTATCCTTTGCTGCATTTGTATGAGCAAAAACACTCATGTAGATCTTGTACACCTACATGCTTCTTTGTTAGAAGTATCAGCTACCACCCCTAGGCTTCCTTAATGTTAGAGATGCTAAATTAAGCATTCTCAAAACTCAGACACCCACAGTGGATAATAAGGGAGAGATTTTGCTAATTTATTAGGCTAAGTATAATATTTAACACTATTACCTACCTTCATGTACTATTACAGTGAACCTTTGCTTATATTTCACTATACTACTAATGGAAGCCTTTTCTGCTTTTAAAACATTATTTTTTAAGTTCTTTTCTGTGGTTTCTGTCTCTGTAATAGTAGTGACCTTGAATTGTGCCTTCTTGGTTATTAGAACATTGCACATGCAAAGTAGTTAATGGGCATCAGTGCAGGCACTGTCAGGGGGTTTCAGATGTCAGGTTACAGTGATACGGATTAACTCAGCAACCAGCATACAACAATGTACAGTAAGTGCTGCAACAATGCTGACAAATTAGATTTGAAAACAGAATGTTATTATTAATCAGAAGTTGCTAGGCACATTTTGTGTGTTATAATTACTAAAGGTCTTTTGTGTGTGGCTGTTTCCATAAGGCACTTTGTCATACTTCAACACATTCTAAGAAAATGCAGGTCTGGTGCCAAATACTAGAAGGATAGAAAATGATGCTTCTTTCTTGCTAAAAAATGTATTTCCTGACTCTCAGAACATATTCCCATTGAACTTTACTTTGTTTTTTATGTGGGATCTTATCGCACAGTGACTGGCAGGTGCTGTTTACAGTCTCAGGTAGTTTTGTATGTAAGTGCCTCATCACTAAAGACACATTTCCTGATAAGCAGGCTTTTTAAGGAAGTAGGTTGCTTTCCAAGGAATGTAAGAAAATTTCTGAGGCAATAACAGAATAGGCCTGGGGCTGAAATACTGCAGTAATAGCATAAAAGACATAAAAGCAAGGAGAAGTCCAGTGAATTTCAGTAGCGTCTAGTCTAAACTTAGTGACTGCTACAGAAGTGGTGACATTACTTATATCTAAGCAACCCTGTCTTGCAGCAAACTATGTTTCAGCTGCTGGGTTCCATGTTACAAACACTTCATGCCTGGGAAATAAAACCTGCACTTGCTGCAGCCATGTACAGATGTGCAGGTCTCATTTTGGGTCAATTAATGGAGGCCGAGTGCCTTCCTCAAACCCAGTCCCCATCTCTTCCTTCAAGATCCTGCAAATCATCTAAGTCTCATTCAGGCTGAAACCTTTAATTTTTTGTATGTGTATTTTAAATGTTTTAACATTTGCCTGCATTTTGGGAGCAACAATTATTAATGCAAAGCTAGTAATACTCACAGGGATGTAACATTAGGCCTCTACAGCAGAGGCCTATCAGATTTAACTTCTAGGATTCTGTTTCCAGTTTCCCCCCATATTCTGTATTGGTCTCATACTTTGCTTTGTTTTATTTCTATTCTAGCTTTTAGTACTTTCTGCACCCTCATTGTCCCTCTCAGCTTCATATTTCTTTGTATTCCCAGCATCTTGAAACATCTGTTCTTTTGCCTTGCTTAACTTAGACACATTTACTTCTGCTTCTCCTCTAAAATTTAATATTTTGATCAAACTTAACCCAGGGTATGAGCAGTTGTAACAGAAGTGTTGCTTTAAAAGTAGTCCTGTTCATTTCAACTATTTTTAAAAATTATTTTCCATATTAAATACACAGTTTTCTGATAAAAGAATGTGTAGTATGCCCAACCATAATGTAAGACTTTCCAGCATTATTCCAGCTTCAGCTTCTTTATTATTGATTAATCAGTAAATATCGCAATCATCATATATTCTTATTCTAAGTGAGGGTCACAAATATCTGTACTTATGTATCTTTTTTTCTGGCAAAAAATTATTCTTATTTGTCACAGTTCTGTTTAACTTTTCTTACTTTTTCTTTTTTTTTTTTTTCATCTTTTAATCTGCATGGTCTTCTAAGACTAGCATTACACTTACTGCTCCCACACTACTGCAGTGACTTTATTTGGAGTGTGCAGCATCCCCACTTTTTCCCGGTTGTTTGATCAATTTCTGTGTGGTGTTAGCCTTTCTTTAATCTTCAATTTGAAAACAAGTGCTACAACAGTAGCAGATACAGCTTTTTATCAACTGATTACCTCAGAACTATAGGATTATAGCCTCAAAGGATTTTATAATGGGATTAGAGAGTATGTACCTGGACATTTACCATACAGCATCTGCTTTGTCCGTGCGGTATTTGATGTGCATCTTAGCCCTAGGCATAGCCCTAGGTGAGTAGTGGAGGGGGCACTCCTGGGGGAGGTGAGAGGTATGAATTTCAGCTCATTTTGCATGAGAAGGGCATTGACTTTGGTTTCCTTAGAAACTGATGTAATCACTAGTCTATTTTAACATACATGTCTCCTCCTTCTCCTTTGATGGACAGGTTTTAAGTGAAAAGAGTGAATCAATTTTCCATAATCAAAGGAGTTTAAGTGCAGGTGGGATTCCAGCTTGTGAATCCCACTTTCACATAAGCACATAATTTGGGCTGCATTTAGGCACATAGAAGTGGGCCACAACATTGTAGATCATCTCTATTCACGAATTTTTTTGTTGGATCACCCCTGAATATCACTGTTAAGGAAGCTGATCACTGTGAATTCTGCCGCTGGGCACCGATGTGTCTGAACATATTACATTGTACTGAGGTGTCCAGCTCTGGTTCTTGAACTCATTTCCCTGGAAGAAAAGAAACAAAAATTACTCATAATCAATGCATATTTTTCCTTTAATGGATCTGAGATATATGCCTTGGCTTCTTAAGAGTGCAGAGAGGAGTTAATATGTTTATATTTAAGCTACAACTGCCCCTGATCAAATTAGGAAATATAGTACATCAAAAATCTCAGTTAGTGTCCAGTGATCTTCAGCAGTCCATGTATTGGCAACTTAGTCCTTATTTAAAAGATATTTTAGGCTTCTAATTGTCAATGCATTTTTGCTTAATAAAGAACTTTGGCATTTTAAAACCTCTTAGAGACTTCAAAAATGAAAATTATTGCTTTAGAAAATATAAACATTCTTTTTCTCCTAAATGAACTTTTCCTGTTTTCTACTCGAAAAAAATCTCCTCCTTTAGGAATTGATGGGATGATTCTTTAAAAAAATATTTCTTTCAACAACTGCCTTCAAGTAATTGCAGTGTTTTGGACAAATTCTAGATAATTTCTTTTGGCTACCTGACTTGGAGAGGCTCTTCTACATCACCTATTACTCTGCATAATAATTTGTTGTGATAGGCAGTAAGTAAAGACTGATTTTACTGTCTTGGCTTCTGAAATTTATTCAAGTTGGCCTTCAAAAGGACCTCTTCTGTACCTATATTTACATGTCATTATATTACAGTTTTGTTCACATTTTTAAAGTGTCCCTTAAAGTCTTCTCTCAATTTTGCCTCTTTGCACCTGGAATTCTTGTCAAACACAAGGGTAACATCCTTATTTTATCCCCCATGCATAGGGCTATTTTAAACCCTTTCTTTCTTCTGTGATACAGTTCACAATCAGTAGGAAAATACTTAGTAATCTTGTTTTCTTAACTGAAAAAGAAAAATCCAACCACTGTATTAAAGCAACCTCAACAGCTAGGAAATAAATCACAGTGAATAATTCTTCCCCTGTATTTTGTTGCTTCCTCATTTGCAATCACAGGTAAAGGTTTTTTAAGAACTTCAGTAATTTAGGCATCTAAATCCTCCTTCACAATACAGAGTATGCAGTTAACCTCTGCTCCTTCAATCCTTAAGCGTACAAGAGAGATCTCAGTTTTTCTTGCATTCATCTACTTCCTTCAATAGCCTTTGTATTCTTATTTTTATCATGTATTTATAGGTATTTGTCATAATGGGGAATGAACTTTAATTGGGGCCTCAGGCACTATTGTAATACAGGTAATAGGCAATAATTACAGTGACAGATGTTGCTAGCTTTTAGTTCCATTCTGAGATATTTAAACTACTGTATTTGAGAATGCAACTCTTCAGCAGGAGGTTTTATTTATGTGTCCCTAATAGGCATTTGGCTCCTTTTTGAAGGCAGATATTACCCCTCATGATTTGTATTTTCTTTACACTCCAATCTGATTAAATTATCTTTTATGTCACTTTATATTTTTCACAGTTTTCTAAATATTACCTTCTTTTCAAGCCATACCACCCTGGTTACCTTTATCCTAGCATGTTCTTAAAACTATTTTTTCCCTTTTCTGTCACCTCTATGTCTGAAAGATGCAACAATAGCAAATCCTTTGAAAACATCCACCAATTAACTGAACTTATCTGTAAAATAGTTTCAGTCATTTTTTCTACTTCCTAAGATTTATTTTTCAAATCCTATTGAAATCACCTAGCTTTCTTTCTGAACTTTGCTAAACCAGCTCTTTAATGTTACACCTATGAATTTAATTTCTCATAATACCCCACCTCCCCTGGATACATATTTCATGCTGATATTAAAGCTGTGGCATTCTGGGCTGCCTCACAAACATGTCATGTTATTTCTCAGTTTAACTTGAACTTCTCATCCGATATGCTTCTGCTTTTCCTTATACTTGATTCTTGACCCTCAGTGTCTATGTGAAGATGATTAGAAGAGCAAACAAAGAATCAAAAATCATTTACTATGGGTTAGATGCAGCTTCGTCTGTTTCAAGTTTTCCTACAGATATACAAGTGAAAACTCTTAAATGCCATAACAGGAATCACAAGTTACTGATGAGCAAATTAGGCAATTATGATGGATGTGACATTCAAGCCCTGCCTCTGAAAATAATTATGCACAAGGGACTAAGTATTTAAATATGAGCATATGTGGTCTCAAAGAATTTCATGGTTAGTTTTCTCTCTCATTTTCTTGTGTTTCAGAAAGAATGATGAAATATTTAATTTTCATTTCCAGTGGTTTATTTGTGCATGGGTCAGTATATACATGCTCCAGCAACCTGAGAAAATAAGTGGGTTGTAAAAAAAATAATGCAAGGAAAACTTTCTGGACAATGGAAAAAGGAAAAAAATAAAACTGGTAGATTTTCTTGTTGGAATTTCCCATGAACTGAGTGCTTTTGGAGCAGAAGAAAACTTCAGGAGCACCTCTCTGTTTGTGGTGCATCTTACCATCCAGAGAGAAGCATAAGAAAAATATTGCCATTGCTGTCTGACAGTATTATTTACCAAATTATGGCACGTATTGCGTTGCATGCTGCCTTGACAGTGTCTCCCAATTGGAAGCATGGTCATTTCCCTCGTTGCTATCAGTTTCCTTTCCTGGGCTTTGTTTTCTCTGGGGTAAAGAATGTTCCTGGTAAAATAAAGGAAAGGTTAAGTGGTTGGTGGTGTCTGGTTTGTTTGTTCCCTCCTTCCCTTCCTTCTTCTTTTTCCATTAACTGTTAATATTTAAGGAAGGACAAAAGAGAAAATACTTGGCTTCAACACTAAGCTGTAAGAAAGATGGATGGTCCTTACAGATCCCCTGAACATTGTGGCTAAAGAGGGAGTACCTGTAAGAACTAATTTACTGGAGAGAAAGTCAACTCTGTGTTCTTCTGGAAGAGCATAATGCAAACCAATGCAAATTAGGGCTCTAGGATTTGTTATTGTATCCATTTGCATGGATAAGTTTGTGTAATATTACCTCTTGTCGACAAACTTTAATTGCTCTAATGGTATAGAAACTTTCATTTTTCTCCAAGTAAGTTCTTGCTCAATGTAGCCAAAAATATGGATTGTACTGTGCACACTTTTAAAGACAAGACAAAATCTCCACTGCAGTTGCATCACTGAAGGTGAACAAGACTGGACACACAGTGTCTTTGTCCTTTTTAATTCATTGGTAGCCTTTATTAATTTAGAAATTATTGGGTGGATGAATTATTACAGATAAAAATACTGTACAAACTATGAAATTGGGGAAGGGCAAATAAAGCCAGCAATCTTTGAATAAAATGTACGTTACTACACGTAAAAACCCCTAGACTCCAGGCAGCTTGAAAAAAGTTTATGTTCAGATTATAGATTTATGACTTACTCTTTCCAATATTCATGAATGCACAGACTGTTTGCCTTAGGCATATTACAGTAGCAAGGCCTTGAAACTGGAAATAATTGCTTAACACTGAACAACATAATTATATATTTTTGAGCATTTTAGCAATTGATTTAAGGATATATATGTACATTAAAAAAAGTAAGTATGAACTTTTAATTGAGGAAAATTGCTTTCGTCATTTTACTTTTGGACGCTGATTTGCCTCCAGACAAATCACATTGCTTTCATTTTACATGCATAGACATTTTACAAGTCTTATCGTTAGTGAGCCCCACACAGTATGGGTTTAAAACTTTAATCAAACTAAAACCCACGGTCCACTGATGTTCTATAGACCT
Organism: Sitta europaea; assembly: GCA_013400255.1. NCBI lineage: Eukaryota > Metazoa > Chordata > Aves > Passeriformes > Sittidae > Sitta > Sitta europaea. The sequence goes on from VXBS01007931.1 coordinate 69,206, forward strand.
GCTGAGTTTAGAGCTGTTACAAGAAGAAATTTTCCCTTTGCATCCATAGGAAGTCAAATTAATTATCATACAGTGATTCCTTCTGAAGAACAGAATTGCTTGGGCTGAGTTTAAATATAAATGTGTAACCCCTAACAACTGCATTAGAAGATTTTTGTTTTGTTAACTGCAAATGTCTGCTTTTCTTTGTCAGCATTCTGTAGAGAGTATTAGTTAGAAAAAATACTAAATTAATTCATTTAGCATACAAAGACTTCTGTGTAAATTAAAGATAAATCTTCAGGATTTGTTGTGTATCCAACTTCTATTTATATATATTTTTATAAACGAAAAATGTTCATGGAAAGGTCTGAAAATGTTTGACACTAACAGACTATGTTCAATAACCTGTTTTTAAGGTTTGGTCTACATTATTGATGATTCAGGTCTTCCTCAATAGAAAGGAGCATGAGAAAAAAAGCAGACATATAGTGTGTTTCTGCTAGTATCTAAATATTTGGGGTAGCCTATTGTGGTATATGTTTGCAAAAGAAAAAGAAGAAAAGGAGGGCCCTCCAACATAATAATGTGCCTAGTGTAGAAATATTTAAAATACTTGTAACTACTATATTTTTTCCTTTACTTTAAAAAAATAAAAAGAGAAATAATATATTTAAGAGTAAGAGGGGAAGGCAATAGCTGTGTCTGTGCTGTGTCTGTCACTTTCTTAGTGGGTCATATACAGCTGTGGGGTTAAGGACTATTTCCTCTATTCTTGGAGGGTGGGGTGAGGAAAAAGAATGAAATTTCAGTGTTCGATGATGTAGGCAGGGAAGGGTTATTTTTGTTTTCCTGGGTAACTTTCCAACATCTCCAAAACTAGTGAATTGCTGTAAATGTTTCTTCTTAATCTGTCTTCTCCAACCACTTACACACAGACACAGACACGGACACACACATGCACACAAGTGTGCACAGGCACATAGTACCAGGAACTTACAAAACCCTATCCATGTTCCTCATTTTTTAATGGTTTTTGGAAACACTATACATTCACAAGGAGGGAATCAGTAAATATTTCAGAGAAAAAAAATAAAATGCAGTATAAATGAGATTTGTCAATAATCAGAATATAGTATTTTAGATAACCTGAAAGAATTATAGGAAATAGGATATTTTCTTCAAATACTATGCATGCTGCTAGGTGTGAAAATGTCCCATTCGTAACCGCTTGGATCTTTAAAATGTTTATTAAAGCTAAGTAGTATATCTTATGTATCTCATTGCCATCTTGATAAACTCTCAATGCTAAAGGGTGCAATAATGCTGAAGATTGTAACAGCTGCTATGCTCAGTGGTCTTTTCAACTTCAGATGATTTATTTTTGAAGTTTTATTTCTACAGGCTTCCAGTTAATTGCTGTGTGCTTTAATTGGGCTTCAGTATGCTCATCTTTTGATCACAGTGCAATAACAGGAAACCATGTTTGGATAAATCTTGAGGGTGTCTGCATCTTGATGGATTGTATATGTGAATTTTTCACTCCTCGGTCACACAAGATGCAGATTCAGTTATTAGGATAGTGCAAACTGCAAGCAAATTACAGAACCTATCAGTACTACTATTAGGTCTATGTTGTGTCATAACTTGAGCATGACTTTGAAGAAATCAGAAGGAGTAATAATACCATTGCCCTGATAGATTTTAGTCATTAGCTCCCTAAGCAAAACTTGCAGCTGAGGAAAGAATAGTGTTGAAGTTAATTTGTATTCTAAGACTATTTCACCAGATCATTATAGCCAGTCTTCAAAAATTAGATGGAACTCTATTGATATGCCTGTTTCAAACCCAGATAAAAGTGGGAAATTGCTTGTGTTCCTAGCTTGCAGCAATAATTAACCTCAATAGATTTGAGAGGTAGGGCCATGTGAACCCCACAAAGTTCAACAAGACCAAGTTCTGCACATAGGCCAGGCAATCCCAAGCACAAGTACAGTCTGATGGAAAATTAATTTTGAGGACGAGGACTTAGGGATCTTTGTGGATAAGAAGCTTGACGTGAACAGGCAACAAGGTGCACTTGCAGCCCAGAAAGCCAAACATATTGTGGGCTGTGTCATAAGACACATGGCCAGCAGGTGAAGGGAGGGGATTTTCTCCCCTTCTACTCCATTCTCCTGATACCTCACCTGGAGTGCTGCATCCACCTCTGGGGCCCTCAGCTTAAGAACATGGACCTGTTGGAGTGAGTCTAGAATAGGGCTGGGAAAACGATCAGAGCACCTCTCCTGTAAAGACAGGTTAAAAGAGCTCAGGCTGTTCTACGCAGAGAAGAGAAAGCTCCTTCCAGTACCTAACAGCAGCCTACAAAAGAGCTGGAGAGGGACATTTTACAAGGGCATGTAGTGATAGACCAACAAGAAGTAGTATCAAACTGAGAGTTGGTTTAGATTAGATATAAGGAAGAAACTCTTCCCTGTGAGGGTGGTGAAGCACTGGAACAGGTTGCCCAGAGAAACTGTGGATGCCCCATTCCTGGAAGTCTTCAAGGCCAGGCTGGATGGGGCTTTAAGCAATTTCATTTAGTGGAAGATATCCCTTCCCATGGTGGAGGCATTGGAACTAGTTGATCTTCTAGGTCCATTCTAACCCAAACACTCTTATAGTCAAGCTTGTTATTTTTATTATTCACTGTGTTAACATTTGTGTCCTTACCATTAAAATGCACTCCATGAATGTGAGGCTCTTTTCTGGGAAAAAAAAAAATTACAACTTGCAATGCACTTTTGAAAAATAAGAATCACCAAATGTAATAACATTTTATAGAAGAGTTATTATAGAAAAGTTTACCTATAGCATATGGGTTGGTTTATACACCTTAAGTGGTATTATTCTGATCATGTAATTTTTTTCTTACTAATTTATTTCACCAGTTATTTGATCTAACTATAACATCCATGGCAATGATTATTACTGTTTATTTGTGTTGTCAAAGAGATTTCTTTCATTAGTTGTAAATCTAAATCTGATTTTGTTTTGTAGTTACTTTCTGGAATTACAAGAAAAGGGAAGCATGGATGATTGTTGAGGTTTAGCACCTTTTCTAATGATACGGTCTCTATTTTTATCACCATCCGCTTGTGTTCCTTCTGCAATCTTTTCCATTCTTCACTCTGCTAGAGTAACCTCATGTGTTTAATTATTTTTGTTATCATTACTTGAAGTTTCTATTTCTGACAATTTTTTGTTATTTTTTAATTTGTTTTGGCAAAAGTATTTCAGCAGTGTATATGCATGTACACATCAAGACACATAACACAAAATGTAAGTATATATGTTTATGTGTACAAATATTATATATATGTATTTACATGTTTATGTGCATATGTAAAAATATTCATATTTTTATAAATGTGTACATGTGTGTGCACACATGTAAATGCACATATACAAATATACATGTATATCATATATATATATAAATACATAAAAATGTGATTCTATGGATTTTAATACTATAGGCAGTGAGGTTTTATCCTTTTTTCTTATACACAAATTTTTTCTCCCTTAATTTCTTTTTCTTGAAATGCTGCTCCTGCACATATTCTAAGTATCTTGGGAAATAACATATTCATACAAAATATAATACTTCAAGGATTTCTAGAGACTCCATAGTTTAATCACATGCAACTTATGTTATAGAATAATCAAAAATTTATTCATCCTCTTCAGAAAATATACTGTTGAGGTGAATTAAATATTAAGTCTGTGAAGTATGAAATCTATAATGTACATATGGACGGGGTAGTGAGAAGCTGGAGAGCAGCCCTGCAGAAACGTGCAGCTCAGTGAGTATTTGAAGCCATAGATACTTTTTCCTTCCTGAAATTGTCTGTCTACTTTTGCCTCTTTCCTCTAGTATCTTTTCTTTTATTTGTGGTTAGATGCTTAAATGAAGCAATGCTTCCTCTCCTGTCATATAGCCAAAATTCTACTACCTGTATCTTCAGCCCCTGTCATCTTCATTTAACCTTACCAACAACTTTGAGCTTCCTTTTTGTCTTTGTGTAACCAGCACAAATAAATTCCATTTGGATAATAATTTTAAGATTGGAGTAAAGAATGAATTTGTATTCCATTTTTTAATGTATAAAAACACTAAGGCAATAATTTTATGGGGTAAAGTTTTCTTTAGATTAGTTTGCACTAGAAGAATATACTTTGTAAAATGGGAAGTCTCATTGCTTTGCCTTAGAAAGGACTCTGCAGAACTCCAAATGATCCCTATCATATTCCTTCCGAGTCAGAAAGGTTCATTACGAAAAAGTAAGAGTAAAAAAAGGGCATTGCCCCACTTGTTCTATTTGTAGTCAATTACATATTTTGGGTAAGATTAATGATACCGTCCCTGAAATCAGAAGTACCATTCACTTTACTGTTGGGGACCTAAAGTTTACATACTTACCAGATATAAGTTTGAAAAAAAAATCCCAACTTGGTCACTAGATCTTAGTTTTATAATATTCTGTTCAGAAGACTATGATCCACAACTGTTTATGTGCAAACCTTGGAATTTAATACTCAACCCAGAACTGAGCTACTCTTCTGTCTTTAGTAGGGACATAAGATATATTTCTAAAGACATGGATTTCTGGGTTTTAATATGCTAAATAACTTTCTTTTAGGAGTCGTATTAGTGAAAAATACCTGTCAATGTCGATGTAACAAAGAATGACTATCACATGATGATGTACACTTCTCTTCAAAAGTGGTTCATTTTGTAAAGTAATTTTTTTTTGGGAAATTACAGATATGGTCAAGCCAAACTCCAGCCTCATCATATAATACACAATGCGTCATATAGCACACATCATATAATGCAGTAGCAGGCTGCACAGAGTGGAGCATTGTGAATGCAACAGGAAGGAAGTGGAGCCTTGGACTTGTTCCATTTGTTAAGAATTTAAAACAGCTAGAGCATATTCCAGACAATATTTTTAAACATCTGTTTAGAACCTATTCATGGCTAACCAGTGTAATATTCAGAGCAATTACAATTAATCGTCTTTATAAAAATATATTCTGCATGGCCTATAGACACAGTCATTCATTTTTTTGTTGCTTGCCTTTTATCTGACATTACAAATAAAAGAAAGTCAATTAGTACGCTTTATTGGTGGTTCTCACCACTTTGATCAATGTCATTATAAATGAAAAATGACTGATTGCAACCTTGCATCATGCGCTCCATATGAAACTGAGCAGAGAAGAGTTATATGAAAAAATGTTGCTGGGAATTCATCTAGCATGTCAGTGGGTCAAACATTTTCTGTATGAGCAATGGGAAAAAGAGCACAGTAGCTAAGTTGTTTCCATTTATTATAGTTCCATCCTACAAACATCTCTCTTTGGAGTAGGCATCAGAAATGACCTTCTCGTACTCAGTTTGTGATATATACACACAATGGATTTATTTCACCTAGTGTTTCTGTGTTCTCTTTTTGTACTGTTACACTTCCCTTGAAAATGGGGCATTATTGATTCATCACATTTCATGGGGCAAAATGCTTACATGTCAATTGTGGGATATAGAGAGATGGATAGGAGAATTAGTCTAGGTTTGCACTGACAGCACCAAGGTTGCTGCAGGTTCACTGAGGAAAGTGAGGTTAGATCATTCTAGAGCACAGTTATCTACCTGGTGTCAGATAGGCTGCCCCCTTCTGAGACAATCTCACTTGCATCAGGTCTTCTCTTCATTGCCTCAAACTGAGGTGGCATTTGTTTCCTCCAGCTCCAATATTTTGTTTACTCTTAAAAATACCTAAATTACGGCTTAACAGTTTTTCACCTTTGTTCTTCTATTTTTCCTCTCTTCCTTTTTTTTTTTTTTTTCCTTTGGAAAAAATTGTTGCTTAAACTGTTTGTGGTGATTGATTCAGAGTGCTTTCAAATGCTGGAAACATATCTAGTAATTACACTGTTCAGACATGAAGATTGTATTACTTCAAATTGCCCGGAATGATGTCTATTTATCAAACTTCTTGTGAGAAGTTCATCTCTGCACTAAAGTGATCACTCCTCTCTCTGTTAGCCTGCTTTATCTAATACAGAGGGTCCAGAGGGGATATATCCACTCTCTTTTTCAACCTCATCCTCTTTTGGATTCTTCTAGACCAATGGGAAAAAATGAGAATGTTTTGTGACTGCCTTGTTTATTTTATCATCTTTCAATGCAGTGGAGGGAGAGGATGTATAATTTGATTTGAAAGCCCGAGACAGTTAAGCAACAGGGCTTCAACAGAGCTGCAGTAATCATGTCTGCTTACTGAAGTAAAACATGGGCTGTTTGTGTTCCAGACAGAAGATTTCAATTATGGTCGTTTAAGACTAACATATTAAAAAGCATAAAGAGTCATTTCCTATTAAGCACCGCCTTGTAGAATCCTTTATGCAAGCTCAAAGTGTATTTCTTGGACATTTTTCTGTCTGTTTAATGCTGACAGTAGGAAGAAATTATGTTAACAATCAAAAAAATGTCCTACAAAATTATTTTCAACTTTTGGACTAACAGTAACAGAACAATTAATTTATTGTTATGTGTACTATTGTAGTGTTCTTAAACTTTTTTCTATGGTATTCCAGTGCTTTCAGATTAGCTGACCTAGAAATAAGTGTAAGGTTAAAAGTAGATTTCTCTTATTCAAAGGACAATTACTCAGTGGCAATCTGGACTAGTATCACTCAAAGACTAAAATGAATCATGATTCCTTAATAGCCTAATTTTTTTTTTTTCATGTGCTTCTTTCAGTTCTCTGATAAAGACATATATTTTTACATGATTGCCCCCCACCATTAAGATTTGTGTTCTGTCTATTGTGAAATTGATGATTTCCCAGGGTAGAGTTTTTCACTGAAATGTGAGACAAAATCTGAGCTTTTGAACTTATTTCTCCAGTGCTGCCAAAGTACTAAACAGTTCTAAGAATGCCATGGTCACACAGCAGACCATTCCCATTAAGCAACAGTGCATCCTAATTAAAAATTTCTCTTGGAATTTCTGAACTTTTTACATGGTACTTGTTGGTCAAAAGAATGCATATAGCAAAGTGACCAGCTATATTCCCTTGACACACCTTAACCTTCAAAGAAGAAGCATAATCAGGACTACTTTAGTGGCTCAAGAATCCTCTATTTCCCCTTGGAAACAGTGGAGCCAAACTGTCTTTAATATTTTGACCTTATCTACACTCAGTTGCTTCCAACGTTTCACCTCAAGGAGAAACTTCTAGCTGAGTGACTAGAAAAGCCTTTCATGACTTTATTAACTTTACTTAAAATAAAAGGTATGCTTCTTTGCTTTCTATTTTACAAAGATGTTGAGGCACTTTAATCCTTAGGTAGCACATTCAAGTGATTCAACTAATTAGGCAAACACAGAGTTGTACTACTGAGTAAGTCTGGCAAAATCTCCTATCCTGGATTTGTAGTCCAGAGCACCAGTGAAATAACCCAGTAAGCACACTCATCAAAGGTCTTGTTAACAAGGAAGGAAATTGGTGCTAAATAAAATCCTATCCAGATTTAGCAAACTTTGATAACACTTAATATTGTAATTCTCATACTGCATTGCTGCTACTTCTATATCCTGCGCTCTCTGCATGTTTTATGCGATGAGGCTTATGCACTTGATGTGATTCATTTTTTAAATGCATAACATTTTTTTCAGGGAGTAACTCAGGGAATAACTCTAGGTATTACTGAATTACTTAGAAAATTTAGCTCGTTAATTCCAGGTTTGATTTAAGCTTACAGTTTAGCACATATATTCTCAAAGCTGTTTCTCAGAAAGTACTATTATAGATGTAGACTATAATCTTTGAACTACTTGCAACAATGAGCTATCTTTTTATTATATTTACATGGGCAATTATTATGATTTCATGTTAATGGCTCTTTAGACTCTCTCTAATAATACAAGTCTATAAAGTTACCTGTTGCTTCCATCCTCACTAACCAGTTTAAAGACTATTCCATTATTTGGTGTCTGGATTTTTTTTTTTAGTATGCTTTTACTCTTTTATTTTAATGACCTAATGGACTAGTTCAGACATCCCCAGTACAGACTGTCTTCTGTTGCCTTGTGCCAGAGAGAAAACCTGCTGTTACAGTGCCTGCTGTCGCTATTAGATTACATAGCATAAAAATCACTGTCCACTGAGGAAGATCACGTTGTCAGCACTGTCTGCCAAAGAGACACTGAACAATTTAGGTCCTATCTCCTACTGTGCTGTACTCCAGGAAGGCATTCAAGGAAAATAAAATGACTGTAGCTTGCTGTCAGGCTTAAGAATGTGTTCTGTAAAATATGCCATGAATAATTCTCTTCTTCACCATTTCTTTGCAATTCTAAGTCTCCCAAGGAAGGATGTGTATAATTTGACACTATTTTGCTATTGTGAAATAAGAATTTTAGCTCTATTGTCATATTGTGTGCATAAATATCTGCTAATGCATCCCTCTTTTACTTTGGTATAGAAAAACCCTGAATCCTTAATCAAGGAAAAAAATAAGCTAATACAGATTTAAGCCTTTCCTGTACATATCTCCTTATCCACTGCTATTCACAACTCAAATTTTTCTCTAACTTCATCCAATTAGAGCCACACAAACCTGTATTTGGACATGATGAAGATGCTAATATTGGAAAAAACATACATATTAATTTAATTTTACTCATACAGCAAGAGTCCAACAACCAGCAAGATTTCTAGTATCACATTAATTCATAATGTAATGAGAAATATATTCAAAATAACTTTTTAAATATAAATACCTCTAACAAAGGTACAATCTTTTGTTTTCTTGTTATAGTTGCTGCTGACATTGTTTATAACATTTTTACAGTATGGATTGATTTTTAGTGTAGTTGGATTGGATGTCATAGTGCATTTCAGCTTGAAGATTTTTTAAGTCTTTAAATCCCTAAGAGAGTTTTTTAAGGGGGCAAGTGTCATTGCAAGGTAGATTTGATTCAACAACTGGAAACATGACATTGCTATCTTGTGGGAACTCTTTTTCTTCATTCCATTTTGTGTCACTTCCCCATCTCTAGTAGAATTCAGCTCAAAAAGCACAAATGTCTCCACATATTCAAATTCCTAACAGGCAAAAAACTCACAGTGCATCCAGTCCCTTCATGAACTCATTTGCATTGGAAGTGGGTTTTGATTTTGATAAAATGTTACTTACCATTATTTTCTTGCTTTTTCAGCATGGCATAATTCATAGTCCCTTTTCCACATACACAGAGATGTTTATACAGCACTCTAGAATTCAGATTAGTGAGAGTAAATGCAAGCTAATAATTAAGGGAGTGCTAGGGAAGGAAATAGGGAAAATAATGTGATTCCTCTTGCACTGATGATAGATGGTGGCAAACACAGAAGTTAAAGTCCTCTCTCCATGACAGATCCCTAAAGAGGCAGCTCAGGGCATTGAACAGTATGTATAAAACCAATTGAACAGTGATGTTGTATAGTGGCAAGGGAGTGAGTGGAGATTTTCAGTCTAGTAGGGCAATGGGGTGAGTGGTTGAGAAAAAAGACGAAAGAGACACTGGTAGAGGTTGTGAAGAAGGAGTGAGAATCAGAAAGCCTTTGGAGAATTTAAAAGCCTGAGTAGTCATTTTTTGTTTGTTTTTTCCCCCATCCTCTGTTTCCTAGGTTCCTAATGTAGCTTGCAACTCCTTCATTGGCCTGAACTTGAAGAGGTAATTTGAAGCTGTATCTCAGCCTTGTCCTTTTTGCCTTCTGCTCCTGACTGCAGATTGCTTGAGAGGAGGAAAAGGAAGGAAGTGTTGGAAGGAAGTGCCGGAAGGAAGTGTCAGAGAGAGGGAGGGAGGGAGGGAGGAAGGGAGGAAGGAAGGAAGGAAGGAAGGAAGGAAGTGGCGGAAGGTAGGAAGTGGCGGAAGGAAGTGGCGGAAGGAAGTGGCGGAAGGAAGTGGCAGAAGTGGTGGAAGGAAGGAAATTATATGAGTGAGAGTAAATGTAACAGTGCTGCTCTTAGAAAAGGATTCCTTCTTTTTTTCACCACAAGCCGAAGTTACAGTATGGTCTGGGGAAGTAAGTGTACCTGTTTCAAACATATGGACAACTGTGATATGATTCTGACTTTCAAAACTCTTGCTAAATTGGCCAACAGACAAGAAAACAGTGCAAATCTCAGTTTTGTAGTTTTCTTGCCATACATGTGCAGATTATATCCAGAAAGGGAGGGAGAAAAGGAGGGAGAAAGAAGGGAGCCATGAGAGTCATAAAGATTTTATTTTGTTGTACTTTTTCTTCTTTAACCTAAACTGAACATTGAGACTCTTGGAAAAGTCATTGCAGAGTGTAAACATTTGTCAAGGAGAGAAAGAATTGTTTTTAACAATAAGATTCTACAGTTAAAACTCCCTGGAATCATCACTTGTTTAGTACACAACATACAGAAAGACCACTAGCAGGTAAATTGCTCTTGTGAAGGAGGGCAAAAGCAAGAAGGAGCAGAAGGAAATCAATGAACAGACATCTTTGTGGTGACTTTCTCATCCTGTGGCTGGAAACTGGAAGCTTGCAATGGTCTTTGCACCTTGAGTCATCAATAATTTTCATGCATCATTCTCAATAAAAGATGTGGGGCTGATGGACGGTGATGGGACACTGATTTTAAGTCTCCTCTTGGCTGAATTGCTTGTTGACAGTGGCATAATAATAAAAAAATAAAATAAAATAAAATAAAAAAAGATTAAATGTTCTCTGTACCTTCATGCCATTTTTTTAACCAGCAAATATTCTAGCATGAAGTTGTAAATATTTTATATTTAGAGTGCCTTTTTCATTAAGAGTACACTTTTATTTCTTGACATTGAGAAAACAGATCAGGATCCTTGTTTTAAAAAATTTTGTTTAAATGCAGATTTTGAAAGGCTGCCAGGGTTGAATAAAGAATCCCTGCAGAACAAAGACCATAAAAATCAATAGTGTTCTTTCCAGGGAGGTATATTTATCTGGTCATGTTTCCTTGCATTTCACTGTAGCACTTTTTGTGGTTTTAAGCCCCTTTCGTAAAAGAGATGCTTTGTACCTGGTTAAACTAGAAAGGACTGTTGCACTCTAGGGGCCTTAAATAAATAATGGATCACCACAGTTAAACACAAGGTTTTTAATATTTTTATTATTATTATTATTACTACTATTAGTATTATTTTAGTATTTTTATTTTTACAAGGGGGAATTCCAAATTACCTTTAAATAATCTGTTCTTTAACACGTTATTGGCATATATATATATATAAAAGTGTGGATCAGGAGTAGCTACTAAGCTTGGTATATCTGCAGACAAAATAAAAGATGTCAAAAATCTCTTAGAGAGTTTATATCCATTGGCTGTAGACACAAACTTTTAAACCTCAGCTAAAAGGTATGTTTAACCTTCATAAACCAAAAAAAAAAAAAAAAAAAAAAAAAAATTCTATATGAAAAGAAAAAAAGTTGTCTTTTTCTTCTTTGGTTCAGCAGATCCACAATAGTTAGAGAAACAGACCGTAACTATGTCCTTTCACACACTGTGCATAAGAGCCTTATTACAAGTGCATAAAGATTTTGCATCAATGACGTCTTGGTTTTCTGAGTACTGCGCAACCTTGGCAGGGAGGAAAGAAGGAGTGCTTTTGTGACAGAGGAGGTAATGGATGAAGTGTTCCTGGAGTCTTCTGTAAGTGCTGAAAAACAATTCTTGAGTAAGTGAACACTAAAATACACAAGCTATAATGTCCACCGTAGCAGTTTGTGGTCTAAATGAAAAAGTTGCAATGCCAGAGATAAAATACAGTAAAATTCCTGAGCTACTATAAAATATCAAATGTCATGCAAATGTCAGTGCTCCACTGGCTTTTATAAATGATGTACTTCTGCCAGCTCAGATGCAGCCTGGGAGTCTTGCCTATTTCAAAGTTTTGCCAAAACACTTCCAAGTGCTGCAAGTATTTTCTGTCTCAAATGGTATCGTATTTTAACGTCAAGGGCTGGATTCAGCTGTCTTCTATTTTTTTCTCAGTTCTCGTCAAGTAAATGCGAACTGCTGGATGATTCTTAAGCATTATAAATTTGGGTTGGAAGTCATGTTGCCAATACTGAATGCTAGAAAATATGTCAGGATTTACAATTTTTGTCATCAATTGTATTTCCACTTCTATTTTGTCCTTTAGGCCTAGCCAGATATATGGGATTCAGATAGCATAGGAAAGGCTTCAAGTTTGTTTAAGCGTCCTGATTGTGAATGCTATTTAAGTCAAATTAGATTTCCAGAGCATGACAGCAATGTCATTGGTTTATTATATTTTGAAGTCCTTCCCAAACACACATTTCATTATTTTGTTTTGTTTGTTTCTCCTTTCTTCTTTTTTTTCTTTTTTTTTTTTTTTNCCTTCTCTCTTTTTTTTTTTTTTTTTTTTTTTTTTTTAAAAAAAAAAAAAGCTATCCTTCCTGGAAGGATTCTTTGTTTTGGACTGGATAAAATTCATGCTATACTGTGATCAGAATCCCTCTGAGGCTTTGTACAAATGACCAAATATTTATATCCCATATAAATAATAATAAAAACATATATATATATATATATATATAAATAGTAATAAAAAAGATAAAACAAAAAGTAAAGGGATGCAAAACTACCACATGAAAAGGCAGCAAGTCAGGACTTGCAGTGTTTTGATCTATGACATGACAGCAAATTCTGCTGCTGCTTGTATCCCTCCTAATTCAACTGCAACCAACTCACAGCCACTGGTAAAGACAGATTGTGGTCCATAACTTACAGGAAAGCACCCCTTTTTGATCACTTCATCCTCAATTTTATATCTCTTAATATATACTTCAAAGTACATAGAAGTAAAATGGTGACAGACTGACAGTGCATGAATCCTTCAGGCATGAGTGATGGAAATGTCTCAGAGGCAAGGTAGATTAAAGAGTTCCTGACACCTGTGCTGTGTGAATGTTACCCCTTATTGGATGGGCAGCAGACTGGATCAATGAACCAACATGCTCAAGTTATTCTTAAAGATCAGTTCAGTAGATGTGTTTACTTTGTAGATCCCCAGAAGATGTGGTGGCACAGCCAAGGAAGAGTAACAAACAGATGATCTGGCTTAAACTGAAGTAACTTAAAGAATTAGGATCCGAATAGAAACCCTTAAAAAAATCTCCAGTATGTAACAGCTAATTTTTCCACTGTTTGATGTTTCTTATCCCAATGCTGGACTGTGAGGCTACATTAGCAAAGAAAAATAAAGTTGCTGACTCAGATGAACCCGATTTAGATTCCTACTTGAACACTCTAAGGAAAGGAATGTTCATGTCTTGCCAATGGTCATGATACACAAGTCAAAATAAATTGCACAGACTTTTTTTCTTGTTGAATTCTTCATATTTTAAAAGCTACTTAACCCTGAATATGCTAGTCATTTATATGTCAATCTTTTGAAGAATAATTTTCACTAGCCAAGATAATATTTCTGCTTATGAAAACACCTGCTTACATTTCAGTGACTTCAGAGATGTAAGTACGTAAGAAAACACTTCTGCTCATACTTGAATAGTTTTTTTTTTTTCTCAAGTGAGAAATTGAATTAATAACCGTTAGATATGTTCATGAATAAAATTAGACATGTTTCTAAATTTGTAATGAATAAGTTAATTGTTCTTTGGTGTAATAAAATGATCCATTACTGAAATTCATCCCTTGAGTACTTTGAAGATTTGCATTTCAGCATTTTACAATACCAGAGCATTCTAAACATTGAATGTGGTTTATGCAACATTTTCTCTTTTATTACTAAAAAGTCTTTATATTGATTTGGAAAAAAAAAAATCCAGTGCAAGAATGATCTACTTAACAAATAATTAATTCATAAATAAAAGGAATAATATTATCATCTTGTTTTTCAGAGGACAATGAAATTTAGGCAGAAACCATAGTCTCTGCTTTTAAAAATGCAGACATGTCTGAACAAAAGATGCTTTACATAATGCTCAAAGCTATGACGATGACTTTCCAGGTAAGTCATCTTATTTTATATGCAGGCACACAGTCTAGATTTCAACGTTAAAACTAACAGCTGTATTGGTAATGTGTCATTGAACCAGTGTATTTATATCTGCATGAATTAAATGATATAATTTGAACTTCTTTGAATACTTGTGTTGCAACTACATATTCTTTTTCATCAAAGAAAACAAAATATTCCCTTTAAGTTCCAGGCCATTTAAAATTAGGTCAATGAAACATGTTATTGAGATACTTGTTTTTACAGATTAAATTTCATTTTTTCAGTACTAACTCTAGAAAGAAAAACTTCCCTGTATTTCGGCATGTGTATTTCTGTACTAATTTATAATCATGCTGAAATATCTGCCTGGGAACAAGTTTTCTTGAAGGTTTTCTTCAAACAGCCAAACCCTATGCTTTTATCTGTGTGCTTTTCTCCTGAAAACAGACTAACCAGAAAGTGAAAGAAGACACATGCATATAATCCACTGAATTTCAGTTACATTATTTATTAGCAACAGAGGAAAAAAAAATAAAGTGTGCAGGTAGTCCATTTTTTGTCTTCTGATGAGACATGCTTCGAATAAAACTTTTTTTTTTTTTAAAGAAAATGTCAACACTTTCAAAATGGGCATTTCTACACATGTATGTGTTTTTCATGTATGTAATGTTTTACTAATATTCTCATACCAATTGCTAAGAAGGAAATAGCTCAAAAAAGCTAAAAGAATAAATTTGAATTATAAAAGACTTCAGTTAGATGTAATGAAAGATTGAAAATTAAAACTATTAAGGTAGATTAATACAATTGAAAACACAAATGATGAGTGACTGAATCTGTTAACTTCTCTTTGCATATACACACATAAGAGTGCAGATGAACACAAAACATCTAAAGAAAGAAAATAAAGGCTGATTAACACTGTGGCTGTTCTTTGTAATTCATCACAGTTAAGTTTGTTGTTTCAGAGCATAAATTAAGTGGGAGCTGGGATCAAGAGGAAATTGCTGTCAATAGAACACCACATGTAAAAGCATTACGTGGAGGTTATGTTTTATGGTGTAACATACTACCAGAAATATTTTATTAAATTTAATGGACCACTGTTTATTCTGGTCTAGAGATCCTGGTATTCTATGTAATGTTTACCTCAGCCATGACGCTTAGCACCACAATAAGATAAAGAATGATAATGGCTTCTTTGCTCTCCCTTCTCTGCTCTACCCCTCTGACATCTTAACTGTGGAAAAGTATTGTGACCCTTGAAGAAACTCCTTAATGCAATAATCAAATCAGTAACTTGTTCAGCTCTGAGATCAGAATCGCTTAACATTTTGCTTAAGCATTCATGATTTTTGGTTTTCTCCTTCTTTTTTTTTCCTTTCACTGAAGTTGCTTCATGGCAGTAAAATGCCTTCTAAGATCTCTTCTGAAATGCATAGTTGCTTTAGGAGACAGCTTTCCTGTCTTTCCCAAAAACAAAGGACAAAAAGTCTTTGAACTGTTGAGAGACTGATGCACATGCTTCCTCTGTAAGTAATATGAGTATTAATGAGGGGAAACATTTTGAACCAATTGCATTTCAAATGAAATGAAAACCTAAGAAATATCTCCCATGAGAAATTAGGAGTCCATTTAAAAACAGGATAATACATATAGAACTCAAAATCAACAAAGAAATAAGAGAAAAAAATCTGTCTAGAAATTCAGACATCCAAACGCTCTCCTAACATATGGATCTTGCTGCAGTCCCAGATATCAAAGCCATCATCCTCTAACCAACTGGCACCCCTAAATGTCCTTCAGCTTATGCTAATGATTGAAGACTGATACTGGGAAAGCAGAAATTCAGACCTTTAAATTTCAGAATTTTCATTTTGGAATACTTTGCTCTTCCGGTCTTAGTTACTCCACATTCTTTTGTTAGTTCTTTTTAGATGGTGCACCTCAATAACCCTGTAAGGCAGACCATGGTTATGAGGATACTCATAACTCTGGATACAAGTTTCTGGTCATTTCTAACACAGTACAAAGTTGATGAGAACCGCAGTGCCAATCAAAATTTGAAATCACTTCTCATTTTTCATTAGAAAATAGATTTATTTAGACAATTCTAGTTGCAAAAAGGATTTTTTGTAAAAAGGAAAAAAAAAGGATAATAAAAAAGGAGGGAGGATTCCATTATGACAGGCTTTTTAAAGAAAGAAAATCTCATAAGTACCTCTGACAGCTCCAGTAATAATCCTGACTCTGCCAGCGTAGTGGTGATGAATCCTTGTGTTCTCACCAAGAGTCTCTTTTCAGACATGCTGTCATAGGAGTTGGAATTGTTAAAATGAGGGTGTTGTGAAGGTACGTTTTCTCCTGCAACCATCACATGAGGTTCATCCCTACGTAAAAGCAAACTCAATGTTTCTGGACAATTACTAAAACAGGAGAGATATTAATGCCTGCTAATTATGCATTTTGTGTGTGGGAGTCTAATCTGCAGCTCAAACTCAGTTATATACACTGAAAAAGCAGTGAAGGTTTCCTAAACAAATGCTTTGTGAGTTTGTTTCTTCTTAGGAAATCTCTTAGGAAATGTTTATGAGACATGATTTTGAAGGTTAAAGAAACCTAGCTTTGTTTGCATGCCATAAATTAAAGCCATCAGTATACAATTCATGACTCCAGTTTCTCAGAGTGGAAAAAAAGGATGCTGTCATTGTTGCTGTCCTTTGCAGGCCGGGGTTGATGTGTAACAGCAGGTGCCTTTGAAAGAAATGTTGTTGGTGCTTGCAAAAGCAGACTGCTCTAAGGTGCATCTTTTTTATTTAGGTAAAGGCCATTGTTTCTTTTTGAACTCTGTCAGGGGAAATCTTTGTAGAAAAGCTCAGGCAGATTAAATGGCACAAAAGGTTTTAAGGGTATTAAGAAACATGGCCACATTTGAGTTCATGGACATTACAGGTCAGTGGTCATATTTAAACATGCTCATATTTGAATACTGTCCTCATGATTATCTAAACCTATTAATCCTGGGTCTGTAAGATAATCTGCAGCTTCAATACTGGTTTTGTTGAGACTTTTTAGCTATTTTTTTTCATGTTTAATACATAGAAATATGAATCTCATATTTTTTTACACAAAAAGCTTTAGTAATAATTAACAGTCATGATGAGGCAGATGAGAAAGAAAGTAGCTTGAACGAGGTAACTCTAGGAACCTCTAATTCCAAATATTAGATATATTATTATATTTTTGGGGTTAAGTCGAAATTTGGGAAGCAAGGAAGTATACATGTCTAGTTACACTCTCTGTAATTGTATAAATTTGATAGTTCTCAAATTTTGGAAACAGATTTAAATCTTTAAATATAAAGCTGAATTATATTCTCTCATACGCTAGAATTTCAACGCACAATTTTGTGGAGATTTGGCTTCTATTTCTGTGTTGAAGCTGATGTCTCTAAGCAAGATTCAAGGTAATTACTACTTCCACTTGCTAAATCTGCAAATAGCAGTATTCAGCCTTCTAAGTTGCATCAATTAGAAGAAAGTCTGCATGCACAATTTGAAAACACCAGTAATGAAATAATACTGGTGTTGGGATGTTTTACCTGTGTCACAGAATTTTGTTCCAATAAAATCCTTAAATTTCTTACTGACTTTTACAATATGCTAAAATATATTTAATTTAAACTTTAATCAAATGCAAACCATAAAACTTATACAAGTTCAATTAAATATCTCAGCCTTATCAAAATGAACTGTTGTAATACCTCTGTAAAATGAGATAAGTTTGATTGTTTTCATTGCTGGTTTTTATTTAAAATTAACACATTTTGAAAAAATGGTCTTCCAGCAACCAATTTTGTCAATTGTCAATTGTCAAATGTTGTCAATAGAGTAGAAGATTTTATCTGTTTATAGTTTGTTGCTTGTTATCTAGGTTTTCTAGGTACCTTCTGTCCTGGGTTTTTCAAGTGTCTCAGTTTTTATTCTTTGGTCTGTGCCTTATGCCCACAATACCTTTAGTATTTCTTTATGTTAAAAATTGTGTTGAAATAGCATACTAGGTATGAATGAAAATTTTGATAAGCAATATGTCCAAAATCAATTCACGGCAGAGAAGAGTCCCATTTTATAGAAAGGAGAATGCAACACCCAGGCCATTTTTTTCAGGATGCATTGGGAGTCATTCAGGATTTGTAGAAAGCTTTATTAGTTATAAACTGCTGCTGAGCTGTGTCCAGTACAAAATGAAGAAACCCCATCTTTTTCATAAGTAGGTAGAAAGTCAAAGGTTCAGGCAGAGGGTGAAATATTTATTGGAAAAGAAATTGTCAGAATTTGTCGACATCTCTCACTTGGGAGACCACATCAGGAAGAATAATTTTTTTTTAAAAAAAGATCTTTAATCTAAATCATTCCTCCTTTTGCCCACCCTCCCCTCCCCCCCAAATGAATACCAAAAGAAGGGATAGTTACAAGATGTATTCAATTTGCACTTGATTTGTTTGACTAGCTCCAACCCACAACAGTCAGTGCTTTGTGCTTCAATTCAATATTTTAGTTGTCAGCAGATGTTCAAAGGGACCTGCAGTTCCCTGTACTTTGTAGCTGACATCAGGGAGTATGTTCATAGTTATGTAGAGTAACGTCATACAAGAAAGTGATATACAGTGATGGCAAGCTATCACTGAATAACATCAGGCTTTGGAACACATTGCATTTGCTTGCTGTGTATTATACCTCTTCAAAAAAGGTGATAATCTATGATAATTAGGCAAAAAATGTGTGCAGGGAGGTGTTCAGATATCCCTGTTTCTCTGCTAGAGCTAGTAGGGCATTTAGGACCCTTTTTGGCACAAGTCTTTTGTAAGTCAGAATAAAACACTTTCTATAGTTAACTTTTCTCCAGAAAAGCACATTGCTAGTGGGAATGCTGTTTTTCCCTGCGTAACAACTCCTCACATGTGGTACTTTCCATAATAAGAAGCGGACAACAGATTGCCATCATATTAAGACAGATCAATGGAATAACTGCACTTCATATCAGAGTGCAAAAGAAGAAGAGTCCTTGGGGATGGCATTCTGGTGAAACAGAAGTCAGAATTGACTCTGACCTGATACTTTAAGGATTTGGAAGTTCTCAGCCCCCTGAAATCCAATCTGATACACTTAGCACTGCTAAGCATAAGGAACACTTCTGCGTGCATCACTGCCCAGCACCTTGGCAGGGCAATGACCAAAGCAAATGAACATGGGGGAATTGGTTAAACAGTATTGCACATGTAGAGCCAGAAAAATGAAAATATGGCAAAAAGTTTTGACACATATTTCAGGATGATCTTAAGTGGCAGCAGCAGAGAGCCCCAAATTACTCAAACAAGGGACTGCAATGTGTGATCTTTTTCTGAGCTCAGTCCCAGTCCTGGTTACATGCCTTCTCTTCAGGCCCTCAGCAGCCTGTGGTGCAGCCCCCATCATGCAGTGGCTTTGAGGGGTGAAGTCCTGGCCTGCAGTTAGGATAGGGCCCTGTACTGTCAAGACAGAAACCTTCTTAGCCCCAGTAACGTTCCAAACTGTCTCTAGTCTTGACCCTGAGGACCTTGTTGTGTGGCTAGTGAGATTGTTTTAATTTTAAAAATTATGGAGAGAAATACAATTTCTCACTAATTAATGAAATCCAAGGCTTTTCATGAATAGAGCCAAACTGTGACAAACTTAAGTTAAAAGACTTTTCCATATGAAACAAAGCTGTTTGTCATTACAACTACCTACTTAAAAATTGGTGGTATTTCCTCTTACAGTGTTTTCCCTTCCAGATCTGACCTATAAAATACTTTATCATAGTATGTGAGGTAATGTGAAAATCTGCATATTGGGAGCAGTATACACTTTAATGCTTCATAATGGATGATAAAGACAAGTAACCTGCAAATTCTATACCAGACCACTGAGAGACAAAATGAAGGAGGAGGAAGGGTGAAGACAGATCTCCCATATGCAATGCCTACCATGTGTTCTCTCAGACTAATACTATGTCACCTTGTAGGTTACGGCAAGTAAGTGTAGCACAACAGAAAAAAAAAAGAAGTGTAAAATATAGTTTAGTCATAAAATAAACATTAAAATATGTAAAATACTCTAGAGATGCATGCACAGAAATAAAGGACTCTCAAAACTGGGAGCCTGTTCACCCTGTGTACTATCCAAAAGACATTCTGCTTGTGGGTTTTAGTATATCTGCAGAACTAGCAATTTACTTTTTACATAAGCATCAGCAATGTAGATGTTCTATCATTGATAGGGATTCATTGCTTCAGGCATGAAGTCACTTTTGTTGAATATAAGGGGCCTTTTATTCAGGTTGAAACAAAACTTCAGCTAACTCAGGATGTTTTTGATTTTCTTAATTCACTGAGGCTTCATAATACCTTTTATCATATCGTATTATATCCTTAGCATTTAACTAATCTATTGGAACCTGATAAGCTATTTTGAGGCGAAATAGTACTTTTATCCTGTATCGTTTTTTTGTCCAGCTGTGCAATTGAGCCTTGCACTTCTTTTCAGATGTAGGCTGACCATGCTTTAGTCAGCCATTTAAATGGTATTCATACATACAGCTTATTAATTACATGTCAGAGGAGCTAGCCTTTGATCAGTTTGAAAGGAGGAGAAATCTGGGCTGATTTCTTTGTAAGACAGCCACTGAGAGGCAACACTATGATGACATTGATCATAGTGATGGTAATCCTTTTTTCTGAAAATAATATTTTTCCTTAATAATCAGATACAGTGGGTGTTATTATTCTTAGAGAAGAAAAATAAAACCAAGAAACCTGTTCTCATATCAAAATTCTGTAGTAAAATACTAAAGAAAAACAACCTCAAATAAAAGGCCATGCCAAATTACCATATTTTATTATGGAATGTAACAGCCACATTTTTTCACTGTCAGTTCAATATTTTTGTTCAAGTTTAAACTGATTACTTGGAAAATGAATGAAAAACATTCAGTAAATTGAATTTCAAGGCAGCTGGCTGCTTAACAGGAAAGCTGAGTATCAGACTAGTACTGCTTGAGAGGTTCTCCAGAATCTTGAAAGCATCCAAAAGTATGATGATTATAAATTTTTACAAGTTTTATGTAATTATGCATGACATTTAATAGAAATCTTCCAAAGTGGATAGATGAAGCTTATCTGAGCTCAAGTGAAATTAACTGTTAAGAGTACACTTCAAAATGAAATCCTCCTTGTTTTGCACATCTCATATTACAACAGTAATTTTGACAAAGTCAAACTGTAACTAAAATAAACTGTGAAATAGAAGCTCTTTTTTAATTAGCTATTTGGAGGTTTGATTTAGTTGTGTTTTTTTATCCTCCTTTTGCTTTGCTATAATCATAGTACCTTTGACGCAGGTACTCTGAGCTTTGATGATTTCCTTTTCATGCTTTCTTTTCAAAGCATTTGAAACATTAAAACAGGTTGGTCTGGTTGGGTAATTTAAAATAAAAAAAAAGAAGTAACTATTTTTATCAGTATTCATTATTTTGTTGATTGAATGACAATGGACCAGAATAAAAGTCTAAAGAAATAGGTTTTGCATGCAGTATGATTAGGTAACAGAATCAGAAAGCTATTTCTTTATGCACACTTTATTTCACTCAAAATCCCACTATGTATTTTAAATCAGGGCTGTCTCTATCCTAAAAAGAAATCATTTTACCTCAGAGAGGGCCTATCATTTAATGACACTAAGATATTAGATAAATTTAAACAAAATCCTGAAACCACAAATAGTTGAGACCATCTTACTGATATTATTCTTTAATGAGTTTGCAGTAGAGATTATGTAGAAAACCCTCCTAATCTGCATGGACCACACTTGTGAAGATTCTACATAACCGTCTGTTCTGTGACAATGGAAGCCAAACTATTGAAAGCATTCCTATCCCCTTTCATCTAATATTCCCATAGAAAATTCTAAACCTAATTACACAGTGTAAACTGCTTATTACAGCTCTTAGTATTCCTTGAATTTCAACAGGAAAAAAAAACAGTGAAAAAGTTAAATAATCTAACTTCACTCTTCTATTAGACAGCTTATTACTATTGTCTCTTTTAAAATCAGCAGTAAAGGTAAAGTCAGCATCTGGAGAATGTAGAAGTATTAAGAGTGGAAGAGGTTTGAAGATTCACAGCAAATCAGAGGAGATTTTATTAAATAGCAATTAAGAGTGGAATATGGAAAATACTATTGCTACATGTTTTGACATAAGTCATTAATGATAATTATATTTCTGATAATTATATATCTGTAGTAGGGAAGAATAAAGTTGTCCTTACACGTATAATCGCTTTTTTTTTTTTTCCTTAGGCCTATTAAAAGCAATGTCAGTGACAGCTCACCCAGCTAGATTTCCAAGCCTAGTGGTGAGGCAGCCTCCTATTGTACATGCGCTTGTGCCCTGCACATATCTCCAACTTGAGGAACTGCAAGAGTATGCACCAAGTGTAATGGGACTACATGGTAACACCCTCCTGGTTTGGAGGATTTTGTTTCTTTTTCACCCTATTCTTCCCTAAACTGTGAAGCTCTGTTTTTCTGGGCATTTTGTCCATAAAGCATGAGACTATACTGCAAATGAAAGTTGTGATTTCCACTTCTTAAAAGTCCTGTCCTGCAATTTTCTGTGACAGCAACCATACCAAATAACAGAAATTTGTGGCCTGTAAAAGGAAGCGACCATCATTTTCTTCAGGAAGTCTAAAGGCCCCACAGAAAACACCATTAATTTTCAATTCAGCATTATCTTGTCTTCCCAGCCCATTCTCATTAAATTGAAGCACATGGGGAACATGGCTGTTTTCTTCCTTCAAAAAATTGTTCTAGACTTTGATGTCTAGGAACATTCAGGTGTTTAGTCACAAGGACCCACGAGCATCAATTATTGCCTTGGCCTCCATCAGGATTATCAGCAAGCCTGAAGAGGTTTCTTCCGAATTCCAGCTCAGAACTTAAGAGGCAATTAAAAAGTGCTTCTGAAACTGTTCACCCAAGGTTTTTCAAATGCCTTGTGCAAATTCAAGTAGAAAACCTTGTGCGACTCGTTGATATCCCAGATATACTAAAGAAGAATAATTCACAAGGATCTCACTTGAAAAGTCATAACTTTTATTTAAGTTGCTTCAAATTATTCAAATTTAGCTGTTGCTGTTAGTAAACATTAAGTAATTTCACTTAATTTCTTTCACTTTATTTCACTTAAATTCTTCCTGAAATACATTGACACAAGTCCCAAGTATTTTATTCAGCCTATGCCTCTGTTGTGGTGAAGATCAGACTTCTAACCAAACATCATTCACTTCTCCAGTTGTGACAAATGTTTTGGTTGATGGGTACTTTTCCAGAAGTCAAACATTTTAAGTTAATGTAATATTATATTTTCACACTGCAAATTCCTTCGATGGGGAAGCTGTTTTTCCCTTGAGATAATATGTGCAAAAGTAAAATCTAAAATGGTTTCATATTTTGCACTTACATTTCCTGTTTTGTGAGTGTTTGAGTAGACCTAAGACTGGAAGAAGACCCTAAGTAAAGAAAACAATGGTGACATTTTAATGCCAGCTGTTTGGCAGCCCAATACCACTAACTCCAATTGGAAAATGCAGCTCTTGCCATACTTCATTAAGTAAAGCATACAATTCAAAGCTTTATCAAGGTCAAAATTTAAAATTCTCAGTTACAGTGCAGCCTGGTGTCTGTGTTCTAGGGCTAGTGCACGGGGTAGGAAAGGATGCAATATATATGCAAAGAAAGGGTTGAAAACAAAAATCTCAAATTCCGTAAAGAAGTCTACTTTCAGATTTAAAACTTGTTAGTTCCCTCCTCCAGTGATACTGAAATGTATTCTGTTTTCTGCCCTAAGTACAGTAATTTTATTTTTTTGAATAAATGAATGAATGAATAAACTGAATTAAAATATCCCATCATAGCACTTCACCAGGTTTTCTAGGTTATTTGATCCAGGATCTTCTAGGCTCCTCTTGCAAGAAAAATTCTCTTCTCCAGTGATAATCAGTATGGCTCTTCCCTGCTCCTCTTTCAGCTTGTGCTCATGCAACATTTTCCAAACACTGAGTGCAGTTAACAGCACTGCGATCAGATCATGTCCATACATGGAAAAGAGGAGGACAATTCTGAGAATAGCTAATTCAACCTCATATCAGTGCCCCCTGACTGAGAACTTCACAGTAGTGGTAAGTAGGCTTGCTAGCAGTGAGCTCAGGCTTAACATTCAGTGGAAATACACCTGACATTCAATACATCTTCCTACAACATGATGGACCTGTATTATATGCAGTATTCCAGGTGATATATTAGGAGTGCCTGCTCCAATGACATTAATACTTCCATATTTCTTTGTGAAATACCTTGCCTCAAAAATCCTAGGATTGCTTTTGACATTTTCATGGCTGCTTCACAGAGATGGTTCATAGTAATCTTATAATTGACTAATACACCTAGATCTTGATCTTCTTCTGACATTTCCAACTAATGACTTTCCATGTGAAGGAGGAAATTCTTGTTATTAATCCTCAAATGTGTGACCTTGCACTTTTCTATGAAATCTCATGCCATTTCCTTATTTCAGTCCTCAAGATCTTTTGTTTTTTCTTAGAGTAAGATTCTGATCTTTTCCGGTGCTGACAGTACCTCTACTTTACATAATCAACAGAATTATCAGGCTGAATGTAGTACCAAGATTCTCAATGAGAATGTTTAAGTCAGAACCTAACATCAACCTTCAAAAATTTTATTTGTAACTGCCTTTGAATTTGATATGCCAATTTTTACTGTGGCTATTGTTGTTTCTCATTTAGTTTGTCCCTTTTCTAAGTTAAATAGATTTTTCTAGTCTGGCAAATCCTTATCAAAGCAATGTCCTTGATTTTTTTTAAAGGAAGATATCAGATAAATGTCACAACCTACATGTGCTAAAACCATATTTGCTTTTTGTTCTGCTTGTCATTTACTGATTCTTTCTTTCAACATTTGTTCTGTAGTTCTGGATACTCAATAAAGAAGTTTGTAACAGCCAAGATTATTTCTCTAACCTTTTGAAAACATTCTCAGAATGTTTAAATACCATCCACATTGTGTTTTATTCTCTAAAAATCATCTCTAGTCAGTCTTGCACAACTGGGTGTTGAGAAACATAAGGATCCAAACCATCCTGCATATTGCTTGCAAAAAAGTCTTCATTTGTGCAGAAGTAAGGCTGTTAACATCTCTTAAGGTAAAACCACAAGATTTTGCTCAGGCAGTTGTGGCATTTGCACTTGGAGGTGAGCTGAGAAAACTTCTTTGCTCCTGACCCCAGGGTGAGTAACTGAGCAGTAGTTTTTGCTTAAGACGTTTAGGAGAAAAAAAAATCACTTTTCACATCACACAACACAAAGGCTTATTAAAATTCAACAAAAAAAACCTGGCTCCTTTAAGTCTTGGATGTTCTTGGTTACTGAACTTATTATTCATACAGTTCCTGTATATGCCCAAAGGATATGTTTTTATGGCAATGAGATTCTTGACTACTCACATCTTTATCTTACAGTCAAAGTAAAAGGAAACTCTGGTTTTAATCTTACCACATAGAGGTCAATTTAATTGGTCCCTTGGTGATATTGCAGTAATCAAGATGAAGTGGAACTTGTTTGCACTGCAGTTCATCTGGAATCATGTTTGTGTGAAGTGAACCTGAAAAGCTAGATGAAAAGTACAGGTTGTGAACTCTAGCTAGCAGGTTCTGGATCACTAAAATAACATCACTGGAAGGCAAGTATCACATTAAGTTATACTATACAGGGAACTGACTTATAATGCTGTCTATTAGAAATGTTTATATATACATTCTTTGGTGGACAAAAAATCCTCTTCTCTTTCACAAGCTATTTTTGTTATAAGCAATAAAATTACTAACATTAAAATTCTAACATTCTAAAAAGACAGTATTTGTAAAATGCAATTAGACAAAAACATCTACTAAAAACATTCAGTCTGTTGAAGATGACATCAGCCAGTGGTGGATAAAAAGCCCCACCAAAAATCCAAAAACTATTGGTTTCTTCAGAAATCAGGCAGCAGTGTAGTATGTCTCTTTAGAACTTAAATAGGCTCTGGTAAAGGTAGAATTTCTGAGCATAAAGAGTTGAGTTATGCCTAATTGTGGTTTGTTATATAAATTGTTTAAAACATCTAAGCCACCATTATGGTTTCATTTTCTTGTTTAGGTCAGTAATGTATACTCCCTCTAATCACTGCAGTGATATTTCTTAAACATAGCTTTTTTTAACAAGAAATACAATCAAAGAATGCATATTTCTTTACTAATTTATTTTAAGATGTTAAGAAAAAATAAATCTCTAACCATATTCATGGAGGGGAAGAAAAAGACATTTGCTTAATGTAAAAGTAAAATCTGAACAGACTTTCCATTGAGTGTACCACTGAAATATTTGGTTTTTTATTTATTACTGTTGGCTGTGAAGTTTTTATTAAATGTCCCAGAAATACAAATGTACAATTCCCCCCTCAACCCCCTCTCTGCCCACCTCAAGGCATCTACATTTTTTTTTCAGCCAGCTATTAGGATTATGGGGGATGACTAAGAAAATTAATTAAAGATGAATATACACCAAGGGTTGTAATTTACAGCCCATCAGGTTCAAAATATTTTTCTTAGTTCGTAACATGTTCCATGTGTGTGTTAAAATTAAAGAAAATTAGTCTCAGCCCTATATATTATATTTCACTGTTTCATTAAAAAGTTTCTTAAATGCTTTCATTAAGTGGAACATTTATTTAGATATTAAGGGAAATTATGTTGAATATGTAAATGATCTATTTGACACCAAAAGGGGAAAGAGGCAGTAACAATTTTAATTAAAAATTCAATCCTAACAGGGTTTGCCCTCGTCAACTTAGAAATATTGCACAGACTCTTTATTAAATTGCAAAGTATCTGGTTAAACGCTATTCACTGTGTCATCTGCTAAATCATCCCCACTAGATCCAGTTTCTACAAAAGTCAGAGGCAAAACCCTTACTCTAGAAGGCAATAAATTCAGTGTATAATTTTAGAGCAGTTTCCTCCATGGGAAAAAAATGGTGCATTCTGGCCTTGTTTTAGACCCGGCTAGATGGTTCTACATGGAAAGAAGGGGAATGTGACACATGCAGATATACCTCCTGTCCTCTCTGCTGATCTCTGGCTGTCCCTACCAAGAGACAATATATATCCTACCAGGGACACATACATATTTGTTCCCTCTCCAGAGCTGGTGGACAAGGCAGAAAATGAAGCAGATGAAGCACTTGCATTATTTTCCATTTATGCTGCAATGTATTTGTTTTACCTGTCTTGTTTTATGTGAAGGATAATACTTCCTTACTGGAAAAATACATCAGCAGCAAATTACTTGGAATTAGAAGAGGAAGTGGGAGCAAACCAAAGAATCTGTGAGTAGGTTTGGAAGCATTTGATTTTTCAGGGTCAGAATACAACTACTGGTTGAGGCAGTAAGGGATCTCTGTTCCCACTTGTGTTCATGTATGGTGTTATAAATGCATATTTTAGTATTGGCTTTTCGCAAATGTTAGAATTAATGTTATAAGCATAATGGTTTTTCTATAGTTTTTAGTGGGTTTTTACTGCCTGAATAGATGTATAATGTTTTTCTTTGCTGTAGATGGAATTTAGGTGCAGTGTGTTTCAGCTGCCTGAATAGATAACTTCCAGAAGAGGCCCAAGTGACTCTCAGCATTCACCGCTTGTGAAAGAAAGGACCAAAGCCCAAATCAAAAGATAATAACCGAATAAAAGTGAGATTGCGTTTGATGGACCCAAGGAGTGACCATGCAGAGCAGTTCCTGGAAAAATGAATATGCATAAGTCCATGCATGAAGACCGGACCCAAGGAGTGACTATGCAGTTCCTGGAAAAGTCAATGTGCATAAATCCGTGCATAAAGAACAGGATAAAAAGGGGGGGTTCCAAGACACAGGTGTGCTTTTGGCAGCGTGCCAAGACACCGGGTCGTGACCATATTTCTTTGCTCTATTATTTCTCCTATTGCCTTTATTAAACACTTTTAAACTTTACCAGGAAAGTGAACTTCATTTTTCACAATGGCAAAGACATTTTGGCTCAGTATGAACATCATATGGCTCGGTCTTAAAAAAGCTGCTTCTCTTCCTTCTTCTGCCATTGATCTTGGAGCATGGTCTTGTGTAACTACCTTCATATTTGAGTGGTGTTTTTTATTTTCCTTTCTCTTTTCTTAGCCTTTCTCTTTCTTTCCATTTGAACTGTAAGACTTTCAAGAAGGAGTCTCATGACAGGTGTAGTTATACTGCACAATGAAACTCTCTTACTAGCTAAGACCTATGGAGGTGTAATATCAATAATTAATAATCATGAACAGTGTCTGGTTACTGATTCATTAAAACTAATTTTTTTTCTAATTTTTAACTGGATCCTCAAATCCCTGTAGACAAGCAATACAAACCTACTTAACAGCCCTACCAGCCATTTGACTAGTTCATATTATCATTGGATTTAATCTTTCCAGAACTAAATGACCTCATGCACATCAGCAAAGGAAATAGATTGACATCAGCAAAAACTAGGGCAGTGTGAGCTGTACTTGAGCTAGTAAAACATCATCTGAGGAATTCTCAATTCCTATAGCAGGTCGTAATGTGGTATAAATCGAATTAAATTGTCACAGGACATGGAAGCAACTCTCATTTTTGTACTTTGAAGTCATGAACCTTTCCTTCTTTACTTAGGCAGCCTAAATACATAGCATTAGTGCTTCTTTTTGTCTAAACCTCTTAGGAGTAAATCCAACAGCTAAGAAACTCTGAAACAGAAAGAATGTGGATGTCTGATCCAGGCCACCTGACTGATAAGCCAGATCATATCACCTGGGGAAAACTAATTTTAATTTATTGTCAATTAAAATAGACGTTGAGAAACCTCTCCCCTCTTTCTTTTCTCGAGTTCCCATCTGGCAGCGCTGTTTCTCGCTCGCTTCCCCGGGCTCAGCCCTGGCTGCCGGGCAGCGTTTTGCCCTCCCTTGCCCAGGCTTTGCCCGGGGCTCTCGCCCGCCCGCCCGTGGCTGAGGGGCTCAGCCGGGCCCTGCGCTGGGGCCGCGGCAGCCGCGGGCACCGGCTGCATTTCTTACATAATGTTGTTCCAAGAAGCAGGAAATTTTGAATGAGTTCTCAGTATGTAATTGCTACGGAAGAGGATGGATGCTTTAAATCTGGCAGTTTGTAACGGTATAAGAGTTCCCACTTTCCTTACTGTTGTGTGACTATCAAAAGGAAAAGGTGAAGGATTTTGATGAAAAGGTGAAGAAAATAACACCTGTATAGTGTTTGGACAGGAATATTGTCATGTGTCACCNGGACACAGCCCCGGTACAGCCCCGGTACAGCCCCGGCACAGCCCCGGTACAGCCCGGACACAGCCCGGACACAGCCCGGACACAGCCCGGACACAGCCCCGGTACAGCCCGGACACAGCCCCGGTACAGCCCCGGTACAGCCCGGACACAGCCCCCGCAGGGCCCCGGCGCTGCCGCCACCACACAAAGACTCAAAAAAGGTGAAAATCGATCTTGGTTGTCAACGTACTTTGGATAGGCACCTCAAATTTCAGATAATTATATTTGATGACAAAACTCATTGAGCTTTTGAGGCCTACACGCTTTTTTTTTTTTTTTT
>VXBS01007931.1:99096-136806 GCA_013400255.1 Sitta europaea
TCCTTTCCTTTACTGGAGTCTGTTATTAAAATACCACTCCTTTTCCTTTTGACTCTTTTTCATTTATCTTACTCAGTGCATGCTTTCAACATTGGGAGGGCCTTTTTATCTGAACCCAAGGAAAGGGCAACATAAAAAAGCATCTGTTTGTTCCTTTGGGTGCAGCCTGTGCTATCAGGAGCTGTGTCCTTTGGGAGGTAGTCCTGTCTGTGCTTCTCAAGCTCCATCTGAAGGGACAAAGTAGAAGCTGTATGCCGGGTTGGTACTGCTGTAACAGAGATGGAGACCTACTTAGTATCTCGAACAAATGTGCATATTTTGTTTTGGCTATTAAACTTGTCCTATCTTGCCAGAAGGAAACGTGAGGTTGTTGGTTTTGTTTTCCTCAGAAATGTATCATACAAGCAAATCATAAAACACACTGAGAAAATAAAAAGAAAGAAAGAATTTAAAAAAGGGTCAAACATAGAGCATGATTCCCCACTGTGCAACATTTTTGGGCAATATGTTTGCATTGATGCACTGTGGGTTGAATTTTCAGGAGCTCAAAGCTACTGTGTCTCTGAGGAAGCGTCTGTAGATATCCTCTGCCTGAGAATTTTTGAAAATGGAGCCAAAAGAGAACAAAACAACAAACTTAAATTCTGTACATTTACATGGTAATACTTTTCTCTAGCTTCAGGTGCCATGAGGATTACAAGTCAGAGCTTATTAAGGCTTGTATTAATTTAGTGCTTTGGTGTTTAATTTGTATTTATTTAGACTGGGGAAATGGTTAAATGTTACTCATCATTCTTTTCCTTTAAAATTTTGTTAAATTTCATTGTGAAGAAGGCTTCTAAGTCTACTAAAAATTTACTGAGTTTCCTAAAAATCAGACCAGAACCAAAAGCAAGAAAACTAGTTTAGATAAAACAGGAAAAACATCTTGCAACAGTTAATAAAAATATGATCATTTTATATCCCAGTATTCAAAAAGATATCCTAGTATTTCTACTACTTATAGTCTAACTGAGCAGACAGAACCAAAACACATAATATGCTTACTCCTTTAATATTTCTTTGGATAAATTGGATCTTGGAAGAAACATAAATTTATGATTTTAGTTCCTCACAGAAACACCTCCGAAACTCACCCTTTAGAAATCTTTCTGCCACTGCTTATTAGAACTGGTCAGGCACCTGATAAATGTTCAAGAAGAAAACCAGAAATAGCAAAAAGTAACTGTCAGTGAATTACTGCCGTTTAGCCATTGCTGTTTTTCTGTCTTTTCATAGCTTTCAGTTCAGCATTTCAAAATGCATTTCAAAATACATTTCAAAATGCATTTTCATTATGAACTGGAATGAAAAGGCAGGATTTTGAAAAATGTATTAAAAGTTCAGAAGTACTTTTGCTGAAGGCATAAGGAGTTTTCATTTGTGTCATGCTTAAAACTTCTGTGTATTTATACAGCATTGTATATTAATGCTTTAGACTTTTATTAGAAGAAAAGTCAAAATATAATCTAAACTGTTGAATTAGCACAACAAATTTGACAGTAATCAAGAAAACAAAATTTAATTATTCATCCTGACCCTTTCCAATAAAATATTTTGAAAAGGTGATAAAAAACAGCACTTCCATGTGATAAATCTTCAGTATTCAACTGTTCCTTCAAGACTATGTCGTGTTGTAGAAACGCACGGGCAGTACTTAAGGATGGGAATATCTTGGCCTATGGGAAGCACCTTGCTTCATGTTATTGAAGCAACGGTGGAAAATTAATATCTCTCAGCAGTAACCCAGTCAGCAATAGATGATTTAAAGGATGGAGAAGGAAAAGGGAGTAGTTGCTTTGTATTATTCGAATTGCACTTTTGATTTGATTAATTTCAACCTCTGCTGAAACCAACATACATGAAATCTACCACAACTGAAATGGACTTTTCTCTTTTTAAAATAAAGCTATAATTACACTATCTAGCCTGATATAATAATTGCAACAGTTCAACTCCCTTAGGAAAGCCTTTCATTTTAATTTCAAGATGAAGTTAAACAAAGTTAACTTCAGCAATAATCAACAAGTCAATAAGACAAGACTGAAAGGAAATGTTAATGTCACAGAAACATGTAGGGGAAGGTAAGGTTTATTCTGCCGTCAGTAATTAACTAAAAATTTTGCATGTTTAGCAATACCCAGCCAGTAAATCTCTTATTCAGGAACACTCAGTGAAGTCAGTAGATTAGAATTTTTAAGAATTTTTTTCAGCCCCAAAAATGCTATAGTCATTCTAGTCATGAATGTTTTTATAAGCCACCAAATAATGAGAAAGAAAGGTATATCTGCACAATTTTTTGTGTGCTGATACATTCATCTGCTTTCCAGTGCAAGCCATGTTGAGATCCAGACTCATAAGCCATCATTAGAAGGATGCAGCCTGGTTAGCCAGGCTGCTTCTCCTGAGACACACTGTATTTATGGAGACTATTGACAAAATGTTCCTTCAGTCTTTTCTGGGAATAGGAGATTGAGGAGGATTAGGGAATGGAGAGGAGAAATCAAAGCACTTCAACACTTACTTGCTTTTTCATATTTTTCTTAAGTGTGTGAATAGAGGAATATCCAAGAAGAAGGAAAATTGTGCCCTACTTTGTGTAAATTGTGCATGTGCTCCCCATATGCTTGGAACAGACTAGAAGAGGTTGTTCCTCCCTAACAGCAGAGGCAAGACAGATGTATCTTGCCATTAGACAAATTGTGACTCTAAATGTAGCCTATATTGGACTGTTTTGGAAGTTTTAACAGATGTGGACTTTGAAGAAAAAAAAAATGCTACCTTCAGGGAACAATACCGATAAGGTGTAAGAAGTTTAAACTACTTAACTTTAAGGAACAATAATTTTCACCATTTGAGAAAAGGCTTAAGATTTGTAGCCACCTTAGTAGAATATGTGAAATCAATGTGATGTTAAGTGGGTGTGAACTGAGAATTGCAATGTTTATTTTCTTCCTAGGTGATTGCAACATGAACGGCAAGGGTATCTTTCTCACCTCTGATGGCTGCCATTTACAGCTGTACCATCAAGCCGGTCCTCATATTCGAAGTTATCTGTATAGTGAATTCATGCCAGTAGAAAAAAAGAGCAGACACAAAGTCAGCTGAAAAACAGGTTTGAGTCCACTTCTCCAGGCAGTGCTTCTGTCATACCACACGGGGTAGAATACTTTGAATGCCATCACCACCACTGTAAGTGATCTTCAGCTGAGCTACTGCAATGAAAAAAAAGCAAGTGTATTGTCAAAAAATGGAACAGCTACAGTGGTATTTCAAGTTTCCCTTAGTTCTGCTAATAGTAATGAAATTTAAGACATGCTAGTATTGCTTAATACAATTTTTAAAAATAAATTTGTATAATCAAGGGCCGTATTTCATGGCGTTAGATTCTCTGGCTATGCTTTTGTCACTAGCAACATCATTTCGTTCCCGTAGAAAATGTAAGTGAAAAGCTTAAAAGGCCATGTCATTTTCATGGGGTTTTTTTTTCATTATTTTGAAGCTGAACATAGGAACACATCTGTTTATGGGTGATGAACATATTGACTTTCTTTCCTTCTGGCTATGCCCATTCCATAATCAGGTGAATCTTTCACATGTTTCTTACTTCTTTTTAATCTAACAAGGACAGCATTATTTCTTTTAATACAGTTTTAGTATAGTAAATTCCTTTAATACATTGCAATACAATATTTCTTTAATATACAATTTTGTGCTGGTCTATGTGTCAGTATTTATTTCTCCCTCAAGTTTCTCTCCATAAAGAAATATATTATTTCTTTGACCTTCACTGTTGTTCAGGATTTTATTTTATCTTATCTTCTGTGCATTTACTTCTGACATTTGTTCTGATGGGTATCTTTACTGTTCTTTCTGTTTTGTTTTTTTTTTTTATTTTATTTTATTTTTCTGCCCCTTCTGTATGTGTATGGTTTTAGTGATCTGGAGAAATGGTCATCTCCAATATTCTTGAAGTTTACCTTGATGCTGCAATTCCTCTTACTTTAGGAGTTTAAAAATTTCTAAGAAGGCTTTACATATATATTTTAAAAACATTTTTTCTCATGTCTCTTTGCCATGTTCCCATTAACAGCTGTCCTCCTGTGTCTTGGATCACAACTCATTTTGGGTTTTTTGGGGGTTTTTTTTGACCTTGCTACATAGCTGCTTTTAGTTGCTTCCCATATATCACTTTGCTCTTCTCATTAATTCTGAACTTTCTTTTCATTATATTGAATTCTAAAAATACCATTCTGTAATTTCACTGCTTTGGATAAAAATATTAAGTGATTTGAAATTTTTGTCTGTTAAGGGCAAAGAATTATAAACTGCTGTACTAGATAGAAAATTATTATCCTAGTAAAATAAGGTTTGACAATGGGGGATGTGTGTATACCTGCATAATGATCTTCCTGTTACCTTCTTGTAGAGGTTTGGGAGACAAGGTAGGAACATTTGTGTCACATGTGTATATGTAGAAGAAGTATACCGAGTATATCCAATCTCTAAACCAAAAACTGTGAGTCATGATAAGCAATACTCCTTAGGGTTTTTCCATTCCTGGGTCCTGATGATATATCAGTCTGATTATACTAAATAAAATGTGCTGATTTACATTAGATAAGGACCCTATACCGCTGTGTGAGCTAAACTGGCTGTGACAGGGAGGAAACTCTGCAGGAGTAAAAGCTCTCCCTGTGCCTTTGCAAGTGATTGAGATTACCCTAGAGCGAACCAGTTTCCTTCATATTCAGGAAGACTTATTCCAGTTTAAGAAAATTTATTACACTACCAAAAATATTTTTATCATTTATGCAAACTGTTTCATTCCCTAGCACACTCCTTTTAACACCCAAGGCCTTGCTGCACATTTTCCATCATTATTTTAAAGGGGATTTACTCCTTCTTAAAGAATAGAACAAAATTCTTGGTATTATAAGAGCCCTGGACATTGAAGTCTTATATTTATACTTGGGCTTACTAGAGATGGCAGGGAGGTTGAGAACATCTCTATCCTACCCATGATTCATACCTGATCTATAGGGATTGTCTTTTCTTTTTGAGAGAGAGATAATTCAGTCTGAAGAATTGAGCTTGACAGAAATTTTTTTGTCGATTATGTATGAAGCTTTGAGATATAGTATTCTATCAACTAGGGAGCTGGATAAAAACTGCAAAATTCCATTTCTTTAAGGATCTTTAAAGCCTCAAAATTGGACTGGATTCTTTTCTATTGAAAGCCTAAAACTTCATCCAACAACACAGCTCAACTTACGTCTGTATTACAAATTATTTACTATGGTAAAAGTAAAGACTTATTTTCATGGAAGACAGGGATCAAGTACTCTGCTTACTTTTGGAGTTATAATCACTTCTTCCAGCAGGATGTTGACTATTTGGGGGAGTTTTTACAACTGTTGGTTTTAGTATGAGACACCTTTCTTAATTCTTTAGTCTGTGCAGAAGATGTTAGCAACCAGTCAAATACTAGTTCAAAGCCTTAGAGGCATCTATCTCTGGCATGAACACATACATAGCCATGGACAGGGACATTTCCCACTAG
This sequence comes from Sitta europaea, assembly GCA_013400255.1. Taxonomy (NCBI): domain Eukaryota; kingdom Metazoa; phylum Chordata; class Aves; order Passeriformes; family Sittidae; genus Sitta; species Sitta europaea. The sequence continues at coordinate 104,699 of VXBS01007931.1, forward strand.
ACTGGGTTGCAAGGCATTATCCAGCCTGGCCTGGAACATTGACAGGGTTGGGGCATCTACAACCTCTTGAGCAATCTGTTCTAGTGTCTCACTACCCTCACAGTAAAGGTTTTCCTCCTAACATCTAAAAAAAAANCCACTTCCTTCCTTCCTTCCGCCACTTCCTTCCGCCACTTCCTTCCGCCACTTCCACCACTTTCTCCCTTCCTTCTGCCACTTCCTTCCGCCACTTCCGCCACTTTCTATTTCTAGTGATAGTGTACTATCACTACACTTCCTGACAGAGTTCCTCTCCAGCTTCCCAATAGGTCCTAGTCTGGAAGGTTGCTCCAGGCTGAACATCCCCACCTCAACCTGTCTTTGTAGGGGGAATGCTCCAGTCCTCTTATCAATTTTGTATTTCACCTCTGGACTTGCTCCAACAGGTCCATGTCCTTTAATGCTGGGAACCCCAGAGATGGATGCAGCACTCCAGGTGGGGTCTCACCAGAGCAGAGTGGAGGGGCAGAATCACCTGCTTGGACCTGCTGGCCATGCCCCTTTGGATGCAGACCAGGGTTCCATTGGCTTTCTGGGCTGGGAGCACACTCTGCTGGCTTGTGTTGAATTTTTCATCAGCCATCACCCCCAGGTCCTTCTCCTCAGGGCTGCTCCCAATCACTTCTCTGCTCAGCCTGTGGGTGTTCCTGGGATTGGCCTGGCCCATGTGCAGGACCCTGCACTTGGCTTTGTTAAACCTCCTGGGGTTTGCACAGGCTCAGCTCTCCAGCCTGCCCAGGTCCCTCTGGATGGCACTCATGGGCATGGTAGAAATGGAATCAAAATACAGATTCTTTGATACAAGTTTTTCAGAGCTTATGTGTTCCTGCTGTAGTAGCTGTACTGCATTTTCTTACATTAACCTTTATTGAAAAGTAGATGGTTCTTCACATTGTTTTCCTCCTCAGTAATATTTTAAGAATAAAATGGAAACTAAATATCAATGTCTCTTTTGGGTAAAAATATTCTAGAGTAACTAACTTCTCTCTGTCTACAACCAAAGTGGTGGGAAAAGTACAGCAAAACAAAGGTCATGAAAATCCTTATAATATTTTTCAGCTTTTAAACAATGATGGAGAGATAATCATAAACAGCAGATTGAAGTAAATGACTAAAAAAAAACAAGTTAAACTACGACCTTTCATACAAACTTTACTACCATGCAAGGATTCAGTCTGAATCAGGAGGTACAGTCCAAGGATATGCTTTTTAGTACTGTCTTTTTTAATTACTGCAGTGTCAGTTCAATGGTTCTGTGAATAAAGAAAGCTTTTTTCTTTTTTCTTTTTTTCTCAAGCTAACTAGAATATCATCTTCCTTGGCCTGTTTACCCTCAGCAGAGAAAAACATGTTGGAGACTTCAGGCATGAAGTGCGTGACATTTTGATGCTTTGATCTGACTGCTGCACACACAAGTGGTTAGGGCAGAAGTGAAATGTCTGGAGTGTTCTAACAAAACAATGTCTTTTGTGCTTGAAAATAAGTGTGTTTATGTTTAGATGATCATATGCAGGCATATGTGCATTTTGTCTTCAATATATCTTATTTTTTTAATTTTTCATATCTTACATATATTTTGGATCACTATGATCCATCCCCTTTTGTGATCCATTGCCCTTCTCAGTTTTTCACTGGCCTAAGTTTTAAAATTTATATATGAACTTTTACAACAACTCAGGACTAGTTCATGAACTCTAGATTTCACCACTGACAATTTAATCTTTTTATACAATTTCTGCAGGTTTGTCCCCTGACACGTTGTTAAACAATCCTGCATGAAAGCTTCAGTGTAGAAAGTTAAGAATAAAGAGGGAACGGGTAAGACTATTTCAGTTTATTGGAATGAGTGATATTCACTCCTACACATGCACCCCTATGCCTCTGCCTGCAACCTGGGTCTACTGAGGAAGTTCACAGTTTAAGGTCTTCCTAGAAACTGTAAAAAATTGTAACATCTAGGAAGATCACAGTCATGGTACATTAGAAGTTTTTCAGCCGTATTACCCAGCATTTGGTATGTTAACAGTATGAAGTTCATAAATAACTTCAAACTGTATTATTATTGTTTAATATTAGACAGAGGTTAAAGATAAAGCCTTAGATTAAATCCTAGTGTGGAAATCAAGATAGTCTATTAAATAATAAATGATGATCTAAGGCCTTCAGCATTAGCAGTTTATTCCTCTTTAGCTAAAACTCACCTCTCATCTCTGAAATACATAGCAGGCTTAACATAACCTTAGGTTTAGTCACTAAATAGACAGTTTGTGCAATGCATTTAGTATCTATTAAGTGTAATATCACCATCATGAACAATTATTGAGTAATATATATAGGTGATTGCATCTTTAAAGAATTTAACACACAGCTTGCATCTAAACACACATGTTTATTACAACGTGATACTTTTTTATTAGAAAATATTTTGTTTTAAATTGAGACTAATTCTCAGATGACATCAGAGTGAATGGTCTAACCCTTTACATATGTAAAAGTAGCATTCAAATTTAAACATAAAACTTAAGTAAAAATAAAATATTATAGCCCAAGGCAAAGTAAGATAGAATTGTATGAATAAAGAATTATTACAATTCTTTACCTGTTTATAGATATATTCTACAATTAAAAGAGCTAAATGCTGTTTTCCATCTGAAATATAATTATCATGTGCAAAAAGAACTTGTTCTGGTTCACACAACCTAACACAGAGTTGCCAATTTAAGGAACTTGCCTAATTGTCTCCTTCAAATTTGACAGAGTCACATGGCAATTACCTCAGAAGAGCATTTTGCACTTGTCTGTTGTTTTCCACTTAATAAACATTTACCTGTTGATTATGTTTTCTTTTTCTTGCTCCTAAGATGGTAAATTTAATACCCTAAAAAGGGAAGACATGTGTCTCACAGTCAAAATTATTATTTATAATACTTTGTGTAAGTATAAGCAGTGATGTTCGGTTTCTTTCATAGCAAGTGATTTATGCTGGGAGATTTTAGTAGGTCTGTACTGTCTTCTGACATGAGATCCATTAAGATGTCACAGCTGCAGCTGTGTACTTATCATCTCTTTCACTTCACTGTGTTTTGGGGAGGGGGAGGATATTAGATCAGATGCACTCACAGGGTATGGGGTGAGTTTGTTATTATTGGCACATGCATGGAAGATATTTCATTCATTCATTGCATGATCTTCAGCCTTTTGAAGTCACTAGACAAACTTCTGTTGACTCAAGTGGTGCTGGATCAGGCTCTCAGAGAGCTAATAAATGTTATCTAGTTCTTGTCAACAGTAAAAAAAATCGGCGTGAGCTAGAAAAAGAAAACTTGTGTCTGAAAAGACAATGTCTACTTCTAACTTGTTTAAAGCAGGAAGAAGTACAAGAACCAACAATAATTAGAAAATAATAATAAAGAAATCCTTTTCTCAAACTGCATTTTTTTTCCTAGCTTCTCTTTTTGATGTTTCTCACAGAACATTTTTTGCTGCCTCTTTTTGTCAATCCCCAGGCCCTTCAGCTAACATTCAGGCTCCTAAAAATGCCATTCAGTATTTTTTCACCCTTCACAAAAGAGTATACTCACCTGCCATGTGGTCCTTCTTCCTAGATTTTTTTCTTGTCTGCTTCTACTGCTAATTTTGTATTAAATTGTCCTTTCTTTGTCAGTGGTCACATCAGGCCTCAGAAGTGATATGTCTTTGGAACACTGACTTTTTCAAATAATTTTGTAAGCAATTGAAAAGTCCTGTGACTTCCACTCACTGCTTTATCATTTTCCCAAGCTGTTATCAGATATAATAGGTAACATCCTTTTTTAGTAATATGATGAAAAGAAGGTGTCCAGAAGTTGAGAAATACTGAGAATATATTTCTTCTTGTTTTTTTCTAAAATAAATAGTGTTTTGGTTCTCTGGTTATGTATCAGATTTAGCATTGTAAATATTAGCTATGATAGTAGATTAACATGTCTACTCCTATTATACTTTAGTTTATAGTAAAACATCCTTATGTCTTCTGTTTAGTCTAATTTAATTTCCTATGAAAACTTGAGTTGTACTCTTAACCTGATGGATTTTTTTCCATTCTGCAAGGGTGGTTTGTCTTTTAGTATTTACTGAAAAATGTCAATGGATGTTAGAGACCTGTAATTTGAGGTTACCATACATAACAAGTGAATCCACACTGTTTAGCTGTTATGTCCTAGGAATTAATTTGGTATGCACAGATAACTGGCCCCAAGTTAACCTGGAGGATGGTTAAGAGATAACCCAGTACCATTAACTTTGGGTTCTTGTAGCCATGGACCATTTACTCCCAGAGAAAAACAGCAAGACTTAAAAGCAAACAATTACAAAATCAGCATGAAATTCCTATTAAATATCATGGCATGTAAAGATTACATGAAGGTTACCAAGGTGCATATTATAATTTTCTATGTAAGTGCACACACACACACAGACAGAGGCAGGTGTATATGTTTGTTTCGAGGGACTTTTCTTCTACACTAAAAAAAAAGAGGAAAAGGAAAATCTCCGGCATCACTACCTATAATGTTCTGTGCTGATTGCCACCACAAAATGGCAGCTGGGCTGCACACTGAGCTAGTTTACCTAAAATTGGATGCACCATTAGAAAACAGAAGTGTATCACAGTGAGCCCAATTGCTCAAATATTGTGCTATTGTGGTGCTGGAACACTCCACAGTCATTGATAATTCTGTCTTCAGTAAGTATTACCATCTGCACATCGTTGCTTAGCTACAGAAAAATTAAGTTTTTGCTGAGTACCAGATGTGTACCACAGCCCATGCGAGAACCTTGATTCCTACAGGATCAATAGTGGGAAGCTGTCAGAGTACATTGTTGTTCCCTTTCAGTCTTGATGGACAGGTTTTCCTTTCCACTTTTAAAACGAAGGTACAGGGATACAGAAGTAGAGGAGTGGGAAATTGCATGTCTGGGGTCCCACTTGAGATATAAATTTACATATAATCTTGAGGATTCAAAGCAGATGACACGAGGTATGCTAGGTATGATGGGAAATTGGATGGGATTCAATTAGGCAGCTAGCCTTCCTACGTCCCTAATAGCCATTCTCTGATAGGTTTTATAAACAGAAAATAGTTTAGTGTTAAGACACATCCACAAGTGGAGCAGACTTAAGTTTTTCTCCTCCATTATCATTGTAAGTTTAAGTGCAGAGAATTTCCTACAGAAGAAGCATCATTCTTGTGTAGTTAGCATTTTCTTATGAGAACAAGGATGTAGACCTGCCTGTAGATGCAGCAGAAAGAAATTTTTTTTTCTTCACTGAGATCTGACATTTTAAAATATTTTTTCACTGTGTTGGTGCTCATGAAATGGAAGAAATGGCAATGTTCAAAAGTTTTTGCACAGTTCTGCATGCATACCTCCATCCTGATCTGCACAAGATGCTCTTGTTAAAGGGAATTATCTAATAGCATCAATATTTTGTGATACTTTTGTGCAACTAAGACTAAAAGGGAACCATCAAACTTGTTTTCACTAGCAGAAATGGGACATAGATATCCAGAATGTAACAGCTAACAATTTTATCTTCTGTTTAACATTCTCCAGAGTGTGTGTGTCTTCTTGTACTTATGCTGCTTTCTTTTTATGTATTGGCATTCATAACCTTCTTTGGAAAGCAGATAAGAAGGAAGATCATGATAAGCCCTGCTTTGAGTATTAGTGATAGAAATTGGTCATGCTGCCAATATAAAGGTATTAAAGCCGGTGCACCAGTGTGGTGCTTATGTTTTCTTCCTCCAAGAAACAGCTGCATGTAGCCTTAGATTAATGGAAATGTGAAAACAACAATCTTTAATTTTATGCAGCTAATATTTCATAAAATATCAAAGCAGTTGATATAGTGTTGAATGAACTACGGAGTGCAATCCGAGTTACTTTTATCTTTTTATATATAGGAGAAATTACCAAAACTATCCATCTACTTTTAAGATAAGTTTCATCCTAAAATGATTCAACAGTACAATATGTAACCATCTTATGAAACTCATTTAACACTGTTGTCCCTGGACATGGATCGAATTTCAAGAATGTAAACAGAATTAATTTTTAACTGTTACTGTGATTACAGGTCTAGCTGCAGAGTTGTTGTCCCCTTGGTCTCTGTAAGTGCATCCACTGAGATACTAATTTTTAGGCTTTTACCAACCTAACCTAGAAATTATCTTAAACATGACTCATGAATATCTATTGTACTTACTCATATGCAGAGGCCTATGAGCATCCATGATTGCAATGATCAGTAAACTTTTTGTAACCAAACAGAATTTGATTAAATAAAGAAAGAATGCAGATAAAAATGACTAAAGAAGAAGGCAATACACAAGACTCTTTAAATTGATGATTCCTTTATAGTGATGTGTAGTGGATCAGAATTAAAAAAACCCAAAACTTTAAAAACCTTTGAGGGTGAGTCCCCATATTTCTGTTTATTTTTAATCTGCTTGAGAAAAAGGGAAATGCCTTTACATTTCAACAGTACTTTTGTGCCCACTGTTCTGCCATAGCAGTTGGGACAAAAGATGGATGGATGGATGGATGGATGGATGGATGGATGGATGGATGGATGGATGGATGGATGGATGGATGGATGGATGGATGGATGGATGGATGGATGGATGGATGGATGGATGGGTGAATCGGTGGGTGGGTGGATGCATCTATGGATGGACGGATGGATGGAACTTAAAATTATGAACACTAGGAAATCAGCTTTGTTTGAATAAATTGATTTGCTTGAAGACTGGCTTGCCTCATTACCTTGAGGTGTTATATTCTTCTAGCTTCTATACATCTCAAATTAAAACACCTAAATAATTAGCCAACATATAGTTTTCATATATGTTTAGAGTGTACACCTAATTCTATATCACCTGTATTCCTGATTATATGTTATATTCTTCAATGTAGCTTAACTAGATCCAAAAACAATGGAAGGTTATTTTCAGGATAGGTGGTAACCATTGAAATTTTCAGAGTGTGGTGTATATTATTCCTCTAAAAATCTTTACCACTCTTTGAGCATATCTTAATGCCATGTTTTAGAAAATATGGGTAGAAGTTGATGCCAGTACACTCATTTCAAAGAGCCATTGATTTTTATTTAGACTCCCTGCTCCTCTAAGGACTTCAGTATGTGCTAAGCTGTCTCCTTTTTGACCATGGATTTTCAAGTGTGTGGGACTACAACATAGATATATTTAAATGTGGGATTTTTTGTATCTCTAGTTGGGCCTTGTTTTTAATCCAGGACAGAAACTTTGGTCTATTATTCTATAACCTTGTGAAAGCACTGATCAGAAGCGTGCAAAGAAAGAATGAAATATTACTTAGTTAAATAAATTTCCATGTCCTTTGATTTTTGTCATCCTTGGCAATTGGGTTATCAAAGCTATTTACTCATCAGAAAAGATTTGTTTCTTCATCACCTGTGTTATCCACTTCTGTAACTTGAAAAGGAATTCATAATACTGAATTACCTTAGACTGTGTTGTTCAAAAGGGCAGGACTAGGGTTTGGCTACAAGATTGAGCGGGAAGAGAAGGTGGGCTGAGAAATATAGTGTATTACATGAAAATATCAACAGTGCAAAAGCAAAGAGCAGGTAATCAGAGAACCCTAGACTTGTTTTGTTTGAAAAAAGCTCTTTAAGATCATCAAGTCCAAGCATAAACCCAGCACTTCCAAGTCCACCAGTAAACCATGCTCCTAAAATCCTCTTCTACATGCCTTTCAAATACCTCCAGGGATGGTGACTCCATTACTTCCCTCTGACAGCCTGTTCCAGTGCTTGACAATATTTCTGTGAAGAAATGTCTCCTGATATAAGACTTAACCGCTTTTGGCTAAACTTGTGGCCTTTCTCTCTCTTCCTGTCACTTGTTACCTGGGAGAATAGACCAGCAACCACCTGGCTATGGCCCCCTTTCAGGCATTGTAGAGAGCAATAAGGTCTCCCCTGAGCCTCCTATTCTCCAGGCTAAACGCCCCAAACTCCCTCGGCCGCTCAAAGTGTAACTTGTGCTCCAGTCCCTTTACCACTCTGCTACCTTTCTCTGGACATGTTCCAGCATCTCAGTGTCCTTGTAAAGAGCCCAAAACTTGACACAGGATTTGAGGTGCAGCCCCACCAGTGCTGAGTACAGAGGGAAAATCCCTACCCTGGTCCTGTTGACCACATTATTGCTGATAAAGCCAAGAATGCCATTGGCCTTCTTGGCCTCCTGGGCACACCCAGCTCATGTTCAACTGCTTGTTGACCAACACCTCCATTTTCAATGGGGGCTTTCCAGCCACTCTTCCCCCAGCCTGTACTACTGCATGGTGTTGTTGTGACCCAAGTGCACAACTCAGCACTGGGCCTTATTGAATCTCATCCCACTGGCCTCAGCCCAGGGATCCAGCCTGCCGAGAGTCCTCTGTAGCTCTCCCACTCTCCAGCAGAGCAAGTTGGAATTGTCTGTTATTGGAGATATACTCAATCCCATCATCCAGATTATTAGTAAAGTTGTTAAACCGGACTGTCCCTAGTATGGAGTTCTGGGAAACCCCACTGCCCTGGGTTGATGCTGAATTATATCCCCATTCATCTGTTTAGCTTAGAAATAAGTTTTGCACCTTAAAAACTGGTCTGAGAATGAAAGGGGGAGAAGGAAAAGCAGTGGAATGTCTGAAGTGGTTGTTATCAAAACATAAAGAGTTTTCAGCTTTCCTTCACACACAGCCTGTGTGGTCTGCAGTACGGATGGGGGGAGAGAGTTCTCCTTTGCTTTTTGCTGGTTTTTTTGGCTAGCTGAAGCACAGAAGTTCTCTAGACTGTGGGTTTTTTCCCTTTTTCTTGAAACTGTTTGAACCTGCTCTGGACTAAAGCCCAGAAGAGCACCAGGAGCTCACACCTGTGTCCCACCAGGCCTGGCCTGTGCCCAGTGTTTCCCAGTGCTGGAGGGACTGACACGGACTGAGTGAGCTGAGCTGCACCCATGGGAGAGACTTTCTGAATTTGTCATCTCTGTGGAGCGGCAAGAGGTTTTATTGTTTAGTACTGTTCATTTGTTGTGCTGGGGAGTGCTTTGCCTGCTAAATTTTTTTTTCCACTTTCCTCCAAGGAAATCTTTTTTCCTGAACCAGCTGGGGGAGGGGCCATTTGTATTTGCTTTCTAGAGGGGCCCCATTTGGAGGTTTCTTCCCAAATTTGCCCTAAAACAGGACATCCACTTAGGAGCAGCCACCAGCTGGATTTAACTCCATTTACACCACAGTTCATTGTTGTTTATCCAGGGGAGAGATGATGAATCAACCATGTGTGGAGCTGAATATAAGGGAAAATATATTTTGTGTGTATTGAATTTTCTGAACAAATCCACAGAAATCAGGAGGCAGTTGTGTGGTCCATTGGTCAGTGTGTGCTCTCTGCTCCCACCGTAGCCATCAAAGAGAGTGACTTTTATTGTAGTTTTACTAGAGACCATGGATTTTCAGCTTCAGTCTCATAGTTTAATCCCCTGGGGTCTTCCACTGCTGAGCATTGATATTAATCATCAATCATGATGATTGCTGTTAAAATCATAGTACCTAAAAGGTTGTGACATAATAGATGCTTCTTCCTAAAGCTCACTCTGGATTCTGTTGTTGAGAAGACACACATCCACCCCCCATCCCCAAGGGAGAGAGAGAGAAAGAGAGCAGTTAAAAAGGACTGAGTCTCTGTCTGTCCTTTATATATGAGAGAGAAAAGCAGAAGGGGAGGCATTTACAGGCAGTAATGTGAGGGGAAAATCTCACCCCTACTCAGTATTCAGCACTTTGAAGAAAGAGTTTGCACCAGAATTTAATGAACAATTACATACAAGTTAATGGAAGAAGTTACTGACTCATATTTATGGTAATTAAATGACACTAATCTGGCACACAGTGGCTATTGTGGATGCAAAAAGTTTCTTCTGTGATTCTATGATTCATTCTTTTAGCATATTTACAGATTGGGGCATGACAGATTTGCTCATTCTTATCCCCACAGAATTTCTACTCAACATTTTAATGATTAGGCTGTGGGTAAAAGGTGAGTAAATGTCATTCTTACTGAAAATAGGCAGACCCAAGGGAGGAAACTGAAGGCAAACTTTCAACTGTAATGGTAAGATCTTGCACTGAACTTGTCACAGATTTGTAGCTACTTGGGATGAGGCTACTCTCAATTTCTGTAATTAAAACAAAGTAAAAACACATGAGCTAATAAATGCGTTTTGTACAGTTCCACTGCACAAATTTCTGTACAGGTAAGTGTTGCCATAATCTGACTAAGCCTGTGGAAAGGATTTAAAACAAAAGCGACACCTAAAGCAGAGAGGAGCAAGAGGAGACTTAGTCCGACTTGCTTCACTCTTCCTCTTAGAGCTCTCATCTAGCCAAGCTCACATCTGCTCCTTAGTCATTCATAATTACAGAGACTACTTTCGTCCAGCCATCCACTCTGGCAGTTCAGGATCTCTTAATTGTAATCATGAGTAAATTAAGTCTTCCTGACTGATCTTTAAGGCCATGTTCTCCACAAAGAATGATAAAACAAAGGGCAGTACTCATTTGCGAATATAGATAGATCACTGCTTTGCAAATTGCCACTGATAGTTTTATCATTTTATAGAATCTTTTAGTATGCTACAAGTTTCTGAGATATTTCCTGATCAGAAACCTTCAGATATAATATATACCTTTTTTTTTTTTTTGTAATTGTGAAACAATTTGTAAGAAGCTTCCCTAGTAGCCGTACTTGGTTATTTTCTTTAAAATTCTCACAAATGTTTAATCGAAATGCCCAAATGTCATTTTCACAGCATGTAAAGCCTCACCAATTTTTCAGTGGTAGTTAGTCCTAGCAAAAATTCTATTTTGTAGAATAGGACAGACATCAATCAGTGTCTGCAGAATCCATATACATTCACTTAAATATCAGTCCATTTTTTGTGCAATAGAAATGTTCAATGGCCATAGAATTTTTAAACTAACCTGTAGATCTTATAGGATTAATAAAATTTCCATAAAGATTTCAACAGATTTGAAGTATTTATCTTGTCAGTAGTTTCTGTAGTAACAATTTCTGTAAGGAAGGCTTCTGGCAGGCCCTCAATTTTTACAGGATCAAAGTTATTCTATCTATTTAAAGTATTAACATGTATTTTTTGTGGGCGTCTTTTGGGGGTGAGTGGGTGGTAGTTGCATTTTGTCCCTTTCTGGAACTATTCAATCTGTTTTAAACCTGAATTACATGGGGAGTTTGGGGTTTATTTAGTGGTTTGGGGTTGGGGTGGGTTTTTTTGTGTTTGTTTTTGGGTTTTTTTTTCCTTTCCTACTTAGGGTTTTTTTTTTAATTGATACTGCTTGCTTAGATGATTCTGAAGCTACAGTTAGAAAATACCTAAATATAAAATAGATGCATGAGTGCATCTTGGGAAGGTGGTATTATGGATGGAGAGCTGTCATCACATCCTTCACAATTACATTATCATGTGCTCCTGTGGTGTACACCTGTGGCTTGTTGGCAAGGCATTTAATTCTAAGGACTATTGAACACCATGCATTTTCATAGGGAATCAGCACAAAGTTATTTAACACAGGTGTTTCTGTAATTGTGATGCATTGGGAGATTCACAGTGCTCAGTAGCTTTCAAAATTACACCCTCCACCTGCGTGGTGAAGTAGTCTAACAATACCTCACTGATGCTGCTAATAAGCCGTGATGTGTTCAAGTTAGGCATCTGCGTGTGTTTATGCTGAACCATGGTTCAAGCATGCTGCAATGAAGTACCTCAGGTATTTTAATACTTATATTATACCCAACTATTCGTTCTCTTAAAGGCACACTACCTAAATGAGCCTTTTTGGTTGTTTATTTTTCACAGGATGTTACCAATCTTCCTGGTGGTGATCAAGCAAATTTTACCAAATTCAAGAAATATTGTATCATGAGACACTGGGGTGACTTTGGTTCTTTAAAAGATTAAAGATTTAAGAAGATTAAATTGATATGTATATAATTTAAGATTATAGAAATATCAACAGTACAGATTTTATTTATGGGATTTTTTTTTAGTTTGGTTTGGTTGGGTTTTTTTTTTCAATAAAGGTAAGACACTTTCCACTTCTGTGAAATGTTTATATTTGAGAACAGGGATTCTAACCAGAGCCTCAACTTCACAAAGGGGAAAACATTTGCTTCCCTTGAGATCCACCAAGCACTGCAGAATGACCAGTGCAGCTGGCAAGCATAACCTGTGAGAAACAGGATCCTGATGAATCATTGCTAGATTTGGTAGCTCCTGTCTCACCAGCAGGGCGATTAGCCAGAGGGAACTATGTTTTTTCATAGGCCCTTGCTTTGCAGAAGGTGATGCTGGGTAGCTATACCTTGCTTCTGTGAAACGTACTAGATTCTACTATCCACATGTTTGGAAACATAGCTCCCTCCAGCTTTTCCTTGTCTCAGTTGTTTAGCTTTTGCTTGGTATTAACAATGGAAGGCACAGCCTGAACTATGAGTTACCATATATACCACTCTGTCACTACCAATTGTTTTTTGTCACTCTTCACTATATCTGAATGGATTTTGGAGAGAGCAGTAAAACTGACATCTCATAAAACAATTGTACATGCAACCACAGTGGTGCTAAGCTTTTCAAAGGGAAGTTGGCATGGATTTCCTTTTAAGAAAAAGTTGGGGGGTTCATTTTGGCATTTGCTTTCTCTGCTTACCCTTATTCTTAGAAACAGACAAGTGAAGTATATCCAAAACTTTCACCAGAAGTTGAAACATTGGCAGTTTGGCAGTGTTCTCTTTTGCTAAGCAGGAGGCCATGAGAAGTGTCTGGCAATTATAAGTCGCTCTAAGATGACTTGTTCCAGTTTTACTCCTGCTTCACAGTTGTGTAACTATTGATTTCCCTGTAGCTAACTCTGTAGCTAAATTAAATTAACTGGAATTTAAATTTTAAAAAAAATGTACTAATATCAAGAGCTAAAATTTCAAAAAATTGCAGAGAATCTGGTCCAATGTGAGAGCTTATGTTTCAAGGACTATCATAGCAAGCTTGGCAGAAGGCCAACATGCATCAGCAAGTAACTCCTGATTGAGCTCAACCACATAAAGGAAGAACACAGAAGCTGGAAGCAGGGGTAGGGTAGCAATACAGAAGGACTGCCCAAGCATGCAGAGATGGAGCTAGGATAGCCAATGCTCAACTGGAATTGGAACTTGTGAGGGATGTGAAAGACAGGCAGAAAGGCTTCTATGAGCACACTGGCACCAAAGGAAGGTGAAAGAAACATGGGACTGCTTCTCAATGGAGATGGAAAGATAGTGACAAATGATATGGAGAGAGCCAAGGTACTCAGTATTGGTTTACGTCATTTTTTTTCACTGGTTAGGTTTGCCCGTGTGCCTCTTGGATGCTCAGATCTGTTAACAGAGTCCATGGAAGAAAACATTACCAACAATAGAGGTAAGATCAAGTGAAGATGCAGTTAAGTCATATGGACAAACTGTCTGTCAAGGGGACAGACAGAATGCACACAAGGGTGCTGAGGTAATTAGCTGCTGTCTTTGTCAGGCTGCTGATAATTTGGAAAAGAGAAACAATACCACTGTCTTGAAGATGGGAAAGAAGGAGGATCTACAAAATTATAGGCTTATCAGCCTCACTTCATGTCCTGGGAAATTCTCTGTAACAAACTGTGTGCTTACAGAGTGCACTTCCCATACATTTCTGGACAACAGTGGCATAAAGAAAGGCTGGAGGATGGGAGTACTGTTCAAGGGACCACACAAACAAAGGGGATGGCAAGAACTGAATGAAATTCAGCTATGGTAAACACAGACTTCTGCACCTGGGATGGACTAAATTCATGCAGGACTACAATCTTGGTGCTGCCTGGCTAGAACTCAGGTTTGCAGAATGCAAAACATGGGTTTCTGTGTAGAATACCCGTTGAACTGGAGTAGTCAGCAGTGCACCCTTGCAGCAATGAGTCATCCAAATGCTTGGCTGGATTAGCAATGGAACAGCCAACAGTTCAAGCAGTGGATTTTGTGCCCCACTCAATTCTTGTGAGATCAAATATGAAGTACTGAATTCAGCTTAGGGATTTTCAGTACAAAACACTGAGTTACATAATGAGACAATATAGAAAGATGAAGCCAGACTGTTCTCAGAAGTGTATAGTGGAGGCAGGAGAAGCAATGGACTCAAGTTGGAACATGGGAAAATTCTAACTAGGTACAAGGGAAATATTTTCATTTAACAGTGGTCAATCGTGTAGACCAGGTGCCTCAAGGATCTGTAGGATTTCTTGGAGATACTGAAACTCAGCTGGACACTAGCCTGAGCAACCTGATCAGAGTGTTTTCACATCAGCCTTGGGTGAAAATAGTCTGAATGGTCTCTGGAGATCCCTCCCAACTTATGTTTTACTATGTTTCTGTAGAAAACCTTAAGACAAATTTTACATTTTGTGGAAAACAGTGGTGGTAGGAATTGTGGTCATAGTGACAAGGATGTTGATTTACTTTAATTCTGTTGTAGAATTGATCTAATCTACATTAAACTGTTAATAGAAAATATGTCATGATTCTCTTGAAACAATGAGTACATTCTTTTAAGTACACCTTCCAGTAGTTGCTTTTCTAATTTGTTCATTCTGTTAAAAAAAGAAACAATCCTGACTCCTGAGCCTCCTCTAGTGTTCTAAAAATAAAAGAAAGTCATGTATACTCAAATCAAAGTAGAGCAAAGTACAGAATCATTGATGAATCTTGCCAAGGAGGTGTTCTTTAGCCCATACCTTTTTTTCTTGCCTTAACTTTCATGGTGCAAAATGAAAATTTTCCCATTGGGTTCTTATCCCCATGCTTCTCTGTGGTTTTCACTGGTAAAAAATGTAATAGATCAGTACTGTTTTCTTTCACAAATAATAGCAATAGTGTTTGAATATACAAGAAACAAACAAGCAGCTCCCCCGCTCCATATTTCTGTCTTGGCAGTTAGATAGTTACATTTATCTTGTTCATGCTCAGTCACCAAAATTAAAGAAACCATTTGTTAAGATAGCTAATACTTTTACCTGAGCCCTGAATAATCTATCTGATTATTTTTGCTAAGTACCTTAAAAGCATACCACACTCCAATATTTCTTTCATATTTCATTATATACCTCATCAGTGTTTTGAGTATTTCTTTTCCAGTAAGTCGAGTGTGCAGTTACAACAGTATTGAATCAATGCATCTTTTTATCACCATACACTTTTAGTGCCTTTTTTAAAAAAAATTTATTACCTCAATAGAAAAGCAGCCAGATATTTTCAGGATACACTGAGCTATAGACATGTGTGTAAATATATATGTAATTCATCAGGAATTGACACATATTCCTTGCATGCTCAATTTTAGTCTTCATGGCAAAAGACAGAAAATATGAGGGACTATGCTTCTCAGAAAATAAAGAACATTCATAGATTGCCATGTATCCTATATGGTTTTGATAATGTCATTTGAATGAGAATGTATTTGAAAACCATAAAAATTATTACAGCCACTTTTTTTTCATTCTTTAATTTCCATTTTATACACCACAGCAGATACCAGCTTAGACTCTTATATAACATTTAAATATAACATATCACTCATCTAGGCACAGAGGAAGGAAATATAATTCTGCCTTAATTTGAATTTAGAAAAAATTAACCCCCTCCCCAAATCCCAAATCCAAGTAAGAAATAACATAATTATAGAACTATTCTCCTTGCTGTACAGTGGGGAAATCAATATGAATACTACTGAAGTGTTTTCAGGCAAACTAAAGTAGCAGTAACACCATGTGAGGTGTAATTAAACAATCAGAGTTTCATGATTCTCATGGCAAAGCTACAATTTATCAAAGCAAAAATTTGGAGGAGTTTAAGTCCTTTGTCTTCATTTATGAAAATAAATGTTTACTTTTAATCTACTTCTATGTAAAAAGTGATTCCTTAAAGTTGCAGTTAGCAAAAAATAACAAGTGTAACTTTTTCTTTCCAGGGAAAAGAAAGGAGGAAGAAGCATTATCAACTGCTACTCTGATATGAAAAGGTATCTGAACTGAAAATAATTAATGGCTAATAAAATGTGTACTCAAGGTCAGAGTAAGGCTGTCTTTAGAGTTTTAACTATGATGAATTTACAATTTATCTCCTCCCAAAAGTCAAAAACAGTCTTACAGTGCCTTGAAGTAGCAGTGAGGTTAGCTTTAAAATACTGTTCTCTCTGAATTCTAGGTCAGGTGGCCAAAAAGATAATATGATAACTTTAGGAAATAATTTTCCACTCCTTCATGCTTTCTGAGCTGATTCATTGTCTCCACCTTACAGGCTGACAGGTTAAACAGGAGAAATACTGGGGGGGGGGGGGGGGNGAAGAAAAGAAAAAGTAGAGATTATATTTTTATGCAACACTGTCATATTAGAAAGAAGGTTTAGGTTCCCAGCCTTATATCCTGATATATCTGGGGACACATGAGGCTTAAGGAAAGGTTCTCAGACCCATGATAGAGCCGTGATACCTTCCACCTCCCCCAGAGAGAAGCTGGGGTGACTAAGAAATGTCAAGCAGTTTCAGAGTCATAGTCTGTCTCATTTATAAATTTAAAATTGGGTGTTCTCTTTGAATGTGTAATGCTTTCCAAAATCTGTTGGAATTTTTAAGTGTACTTTATAAATTTTTAAGCATTGTGTAAAACTTCCCATGGCATCTGGAAAATAAAAGAACCAGCGTTTGTCTAAGATATTATACTAGCAATTTTCCTTCAGAACAAATTCATCAAATTTTATATGAAGCAAGGAAATAAGTCTTCTGTGATAGCACTCAGCAAATTCAGACACAAAGTTGATGTTTAGTGTAAGTATGGCTATTGGTTAAAATCAGATTTTCACATTTGTGTTTCTCATTTAGCTCACAAATGACTTGCAAAAATGCTACCAGGTTTTCTTTCCAGGATAAAGTTTATTATTTGTCGCATTGTGTAACATAATACCATTCATTTCAGTGACTCATATTTGGCTTATTTTTAATGTCTTGTAGCAGAGCTAAATCTTTAATAGTAGAATAAGAAATAGGAAAAATTAGTCACAAACAGTATATTTCCAGCACAAAGTTTTTGAAAGTTTGGAGAACTAATAGTAATACTCAGTTTGAGAAATCTGGCTAATTGAATGTGGATCCAAACAGATGTATTGGTCAAGGTATGCAAATCAAGAGAAATGGATCTGAGTAAATTATTCTGCCTGTTCTGTTGTTTCCTTGTTATAAAATTAACAGAGTAATGACCTAATAAATGTTGTGGACACATTTTTTTATGTACCGAAGACCTGAAAATGAAAAAATACTCCACAGCTCTTATCAGAGTCAATGATAAGAAAAAGATTGGTTGACCTATTACAACTTGGTAGATAACGATAAATTCTGTAACCACTATGAACTCTCTTCTGCAAACCTGTGACCACATTGCTCCTACTTTGTAACAGTGGAAAACAGAGCAAAGCCAGTGCATCTGTTTCCACAACTATTTCTCTTGCCTATTAGAGTGAACACAAATCACTAAAGTCAAGTTTTTCTGAGAACTTTTAATGTCTTCATTCCAATTCCCCTCTCAGTTCCTTGCTTTTCCTTTGTTACTTGATGGGAAATTGCATATTTTCTGAGGTTGTTTTCCAAGAATGTCTGTGCTTAGGAGAGCAAAAGTGGGAACAATATACTCTTGGAGCAATGAAGCCCATCTTTATTGCTGGGAAGGTAAAAGTGAGAAAAGGCATGAACAGGAATTGCTCTATTAATATGTTTATGGCAACTAAGTTCTACTCTGCAATGTGATCATCTGTCTCTCTAAAAGAACACAGGGAAATACAGTCAGAGGGATACTGGATTGGTAGGAAGGGATAAGGAATAATTTACTCCAGGCAAAATATTTTTAGGTAAATATCTAAAGAAAAGTTAAAACATTATAGACTATTTCAATTGAAAAGGACCAACAACGATCATCTAGTCCTTTGCATATTGCAGAAACTACAACCATTGCACTTAAAATGAGACCAAGTAATTTTAGGAGTCTTTTAGGGAAAGAGAGCACATTTTCCTTTGTTCAGGTCTCAGCAGAAAATGCATTTGATTTCCAGTTGCCTAAAATATATCCCATCAAGTGCTTACATCCTGTCTGGACAATCAGTAGTAGACATCCACTACAACATCTCCTTTGTTTTACATCCTGCTAATCCTCACCCAGAGGATCTCAACTACATTATCGCTAACTCTAAGGGCAATGTAATCAAACCTCTCCCTTAAGCGTAGTGTGACACCCCCGCCTTGCCTGCCTTGCCTATCCCTCCCGAAGAGCCCATAGCCCTCCATCCCACCTTTCCAGTCTTGGCATCCATTCCATCAAGTCTCACTAAGGCCTAGTGTACTGTAGCTCTGTGAGTTAACCAACACTTAGAGTTCATCCTGTTTGTTTCTCATGCTGCCTGCATTGGTGTACAAGCACTTCAGTCATGCTTCTGAGATCCCAGTGCCCCTGAGGGCACTGTAAATGTTTCCATTAGCATTGACACACCCAGGCAATGCAATGCGAACCCTTGGCTTACCTACTGCAACCCTATTGGTATTGCCTTCCCCCATTGTGTCTAGTTTAAAGCCCACTTTAGGGATCAGTCCTTGACAGCTTATGCCCAAAGATCCGTTTTCTCCAACAGGACAGGTGGTTCCTGTCAAACTCCAGCATAACTTATCCTATCAAGTCTCTTTAATGGTTAAAAGCCCCAAAGTTTTGGTGGAGATAAATTTAGTAAATTTCAAATCATGTAGTAATGGATGCTGATGACTTCAGCTTCCTCATAGCAGGTGAGACCTCAGCAGATAGGAATATTATATCTACACAAGACAGGTAATGATGCTTTACATTTTAGGTGATATGCTGTTCTGAGGCAGAGGAGAATATGTTAGCCTTTTGCATATGACAAAGTAAGAAAGTTATATTACATTATCTAACTACATTTTATGTAGCTATGAAATCACATCACCTGCAGAGACACATGTTATTTGCACTGTCTTAAAATGCTGTCCAAACTTCAGGCTTTTCATGTGGGAGATGACAGATTATTAAAAAATTAGATTTTACCCATTTTCTTGTATGTGAACTGAAAGAAAGGAGGCATCCTCACATTGCCCAGTTACAGGAAAGGTCAGCTGAAGTTTGTGTCTGGTGTTTGAGTAGTGCTTGGCATTCTTTTCTTACCCTCTCTCTGCTCCATAAATCATCGCACACAGAAAGGTCAGGAACAGAGAGGAGGTAAGATACCAGCTGAATAAGGAAAAAAGATTCCTCTCCTTCTGGAAATCATCAGAGCAGAAAGGGAATTTCTAGAATTCTTTTAAGATATGAAGAAGACCTGAAATAGTTAAAGTATTTGGACTACACACTGCACAATTCAGTTGCTTGGAATCAGCGCATCTCCTTGAATAAATAAAGGCATTAGCTTCGTGTAAAGCTGTCCAAAGACAGAAAATAGTTACAGCTGACATTTTTTTTTTAAATTTTTGTTTACTTACAGCATGTGTTTTTTCCTTCCCTCCACCTTGATACGACCTAACTTTTGCTTGTGTTTTTGAATATGGGAAAGGACAGAGGAGAATTGAATAAAGGACAGTTGTTGCCGTGTTCTTCACCTGACACAATAATTTTTAATCAGGTATTTTTAGACTAGTACCTCCCTCAAAAGGATTGAGCCAAAATTAACCTCTAAATTTTATATTGCATAAGAACAGGATGCCTTCAGGAAAAATAGTGACAAAGAGAAAGAGATTTTCCTTTGTTTGTCTCCTTGCTAATTTTGGTTGGCTATTTCAAATTAGTGAAATTTTTGTTAAGTAGTGGTTTTGGACAGTTTGAAGCAGAAGCTGAAATCAAACTCAGGATGATTTCATTGAAGCTGTGAGCCTGAAACATTTTGCTCATACAAACCGGAAAGCTTCCTGTAGAAGTTTTTAGTGTTGTGGGTAATCTGGCTGATTTCCTGACCTTTTGCAGACATTTCTACCGCTCTGTGAATAATATCAAAGTGGTCAAACAAGAACAACTTTAAGGAAATTATTATGTCCATGCTTATTTGAATAAAAGAATGAAGTACCATGCATCCACTGCCTTTTCACAGTGACTTTTGTGGGCAATGTAACTTATATCTATCCGACAAATACCAGTGTAACCTTGACTAGATGACTAGACTTCATGGGCTGAAGTTCAGAGACTTACAATTCTTGATCATTCCATTCATGGTTTTATACCTTTTAGTCATGAAGTATCCTTAGTCCTATTCAATGAATTTATGTGATGAAGGAAGAAATAAAAATTTTAATATGGATATACTGTATCTGTTAGTAAGGTTTGAAGTATTAAAAGATTTTTCTCTGTTCTATGACACTGCCCCATCCTACTGTTTTAGAAAAAATATGAAACATTTGTGAGAGGTGTGGAGCTGGTGAGAAGCCCCACAATGACTTTCTTTTATTTGCAAATATAGCAGAAGACTGTTTTCATCAGCACAAGTTATAATAATGATAAAATAATATGAACTCTATTTTTGTTTAATTTCAACAAAATACTTATTGTTACTTCAGAATATAAATAGCCTTTAAGAGTCCAAATTTGGAACCTGTCACATTGAGTGTTGAGCAAATATGCAATGTGAACAAATGTGTAGAAGAGAATACTTAAAATAGAGAAAACAAATGTTTCCAATAGAAAATTTTAAGACCTTCTTTCCAGAACAAGACCTGTAGAGGTGTTCACAAAGAACTTGTCAAATTGTGAATGTTCTTTTAGAGACCAGGATGCAAATTAAGTTTTTTGAGTGTGTACATATATAGATGGGTTATGTTGGTTATGGATATGTTAAGGTATGCTCTAGATAAATTAAGAATAAGCACTGATGAACAGATGATTGTTTCAGAAGATTTAATTGACTTTGTAATTTATCCTCTGGCCTTTCTCCTTAGAAGAACTTTGTGAAAGAACAAAGAATTGTAAATAAGCAAGGTTTCATTAGGACATAAGCTGGAAAAATAAAGACATGTAGGTGAGGGAGAGCAGAAAATTTGAAAAAGAAAACTTGCAAGCCACTCTTTTCCTTAGTGCTTTCTTTTTCTAAGTCACATTCTTACTTTCAGACTTAATACATAAAAATTCCCAGATTACAACAAACCTTCTCAGTGCTGTCTACCCTCAGAACAAAAGCTCTTTTCACCCCCTCCAAGCTGCAGCTCCTTTGCCAAGGTCCTTGTCTATAGGTACCAGGCTCCTAGGTCCCAGATGAGATTTTCTTCGCGCTCAATACCTCTCAAAGCTGGAAGGTCCTCTTCCAGAGGGGCATTTCCTTCCCTCTCTTCCTCAGCAGCATCACTTCTTCCATCCTGGGGTATCTATTAATACTCTGTTGATAAAAATCTGAGAATGAAGAAATAGATCTGCTAAGAGGTTGCACTGTAGACAGGAAAATATTTAGAAAAGTATTTCCTTAATTTCTTCTGGAACATAAACTCAGAAATTATGCAATGAGCACAGTTTACCTTTTCTTAGAGAGGCAACCCTTTCTTAAAGGCATATGAAACCCAAATTCAAATGAGTTGAGTGAGCAGTCTTATTTAACAAGATGAGAAAAAGTTAACTACCTATTCTGCAGAACATGTTTAGAATATCATGACAAAAATAGTTTTGACACTGCTGTTTATGCTATATGTCAGGTGAGAAAGAATTCTTCTTCTGTAGCAACATTCAAAGTAACAAATCTACTATATTTCCTTTCAGACATCTCCTTTTTCCTTTTAAGCAAGAAAGTTGAACAGGCACTGAAGTAGTCTCAGTGCTGAAATTATTTAGCTATCAAGATATACTGCAGAATATAAAGCAGTGCAAAAAAATTCTGGAGAAGAACAGATGTCAGTGCTGTGGGGCAAGTATAGCAATTATCAGATATTCAGCTAAATGACTGAGGTTATGTTAAAAAGCCATTCAGGGGGAAAAAAAAGGCAAATTATAGTCCTATGTCTTGGAAAGATTATAATCTGGAAAGATTAGAGGAAGCTAAACACAGACTTTGTAAGGAATACTTGAAGTTCCTATGTTCAACATTACTTTTAATTTTTGTCCTCATATCTGTAAAATATGAAAAAGTAGTAAACTTAATCCTTTCTATCAGCTAAGCATGTGTGGCTGAATATCCTGGGGTGGAAAGAGGATGCAACAATTAGGTAACTGATTTTAACCTTCTCAGCTAAGATCATTTATGCAAAGCCCTTACCTGAAATGAATTCTCAAGGCTGACTATTTAAAGATCAGCAATAATTTAAAAATTGAAGATCTAGCATAACCTTTACTGTACGGAGCATGTACAGTATGATGTAGTGCTATGAATAAAAACAGGGAAATTTGAGAACATTAAAAGATGTTTTAAACCAAAACAGAGAAAACAACAACTTGAAAGGGTGGGAAGTGCATGTTAATGGTTATTACCTAAGGTTTCCTGGTTTTTTGTGGTTTTGGCGTTGTTTTTTATACAGCACAGTCTCTTACACTTCCTGTGATGTTGATGACAGAACACAAAACCAGCTCAGAAGTATGGCACAGCTCACAGCAGCCTTGAAACTCTAAGCTTCAAAAGGGCTAAGACTGAATCAGTCAATCGAGCATCCCCCTCTGGTTTCTTTGCACAACCACGTCTTATACCATATAAAGATCCAGTGCAGAAGAAAATGTTATCTTTTCTGTTTTATTACATCAATTGTTCCAGGTGGTACAGGTAAAGTATTACACAGTGACAACCTCCTACAATTTTGCATGTTGAAAGGACACTTATGTTAATGTACACATGCTTGTAGACACCAGATTTCCTCTCTGTGGTTGTGTCATGTCAGGGCTCCTCCAAGACCAGCTTTGTAAAAAGAATGGATAATTAAGGAAAACAGTGGCATTGTTTATACTGCTCAGTGGTATTTTCTTACATATTTTACAGAAGAATTGAACTAACTTCACCTTCAGAGCAATTTGAAAATTGTTGGGGATCATAGTAGGCTCCCTACAAATACAATAGAATTACAGTTAAAGAAATTTTGGAGACTGAATTTCCTTGTGTGATCTTTTTTTATTTATTTACTTTAAAAATATATTCTCGAAACTGTAAAAAACATTGTTTGGTTTAGTTTCGGGTTTTGTATTTTAAATTAGAGAAGATAAATGAATGACTGTTCTATTCATGCTGCTTTTGTTTGATCTCCTACTTCAACACCCTGTAGCAAAAAAAAAAAAAAAAAAAGAAATAAAAAATCCCAAGCCTATAGTGTTCCCATGGGCAACAAAAGCTTGAAAAGAAGCAGCAACATGTTGGTAATAAAAAAATTTCAAAGGACCATATTTCAAGCTGTGGGAGTGCAAGGAACACAACTTATATGAAATGCACATCATTTCTTGCGAATGGCAGCTCAGGAGACTGCATATGCTCCTCTCCTACTTTATAGGAATTATCTAGCAGATATAAATTAAGGCAGTTTTGATAAATAACTTAACAAAATTCCAAAGAGTAGGGGTGGGAAGCTCAAGCTGACATTTTAAGATTTCATGAAGGGAGGGTGATGGGTGAAAGAAGGAGGAATTTCAGTTTTGCTACAGACAGAAACTTAATTTCTTTAGTTTGGATGAATTCCAAGCAGAGTTACACCATTTTCACAATCTTTCTATTTCTTATACAAAGCAAACAGTTTTCTTCTGTTTACATAAGCACACTGAGATGAAAAAAAATCCAGAGGCTTACAAGACCACAGCTGTCTGCTCTTCAAATACTGGTTCAACACTTTGATGAAGGGTAGTGTTGTTTGCTTTCTGTGCACTGCAGGTTAAAATGAAACAGGTTGTTTGCAGGACATAATTTCTCTAGGGATGGTTCTTCCTGGTTGAATTAAAAGATAAATAAAAATTCATTGTTCATTTAATTTATTTTTCCCTTATCCCAAATATTTTGGTGTTTAGTCTAAATCAGGGTTTGAGTCCAGAGACTTTTAAGTCAGGAAATATGAATCTTTAAAAGTATAAGTAATTAAGAGTAAATTTATGGCAGATTAAGGTCTCTTTTAATTTCCATTCTTCATATATTTTAAGAGCCTGGTGCTCTGGATCACTTCTTCTATCATGTTTCATCATCCAAGTGTGTAGTCCTGACACAGGTGGTCTTGATTCATGCCACACTTTCCAGTGTTTTCATTAAGATTACTTGATCAATTAAGAGCCGATTACATGAATAGGGCTTGTTATACCATCTTGTGTCACTCACCTTCCTGTTTCTGCCTTCTGTACTCTTTATTTTCCCTATCCACATGAAATTCTGTCTCAGTCAGCATTGGAAGGTTCTCAACAGATTTCTTTGCTGCCCTGTTTATCCACCTCTGCAGCCTAGATGAGGTGTAATGGAGAGCTCTTTTACTATAAGGGTTATGAGACACTGGCACAGGTTGCCCAAGCAAAGTGATGGATGCCCTATTTTTTTAAGCTTTCAAGGACAGGTTGGATGGGACTCTGAGAAACCTGATCTAATGAAAGATGCCCCTGCTCAGGGGCAAGGGAGGGCATTGGAACCAGATGATCTTTAAGGTCCCTTCCAACAAAAACCATTTTGATTCTGTGTTTCTATTTGATTTGTGCAGCTCAGGACCTGAGCAAGAGTAATGTTAAATGATACTGGCCTGTCATTTGCATAGAATACAGTATTTAATCCCTGAAAAAAAAAAATAGGTGAAGACCAACCTTTCTAAACTGGACCATTCTTGTGATCTTACATATGCCAGGTGAACAAATGACAGCTTGAGGAATCTACGTAACTGTGTAGTTCCAACAAACCTTATTGACTAGGAACCCAACAAGCAGACTTTATTTTTCATGGTTCTCTGGGGTTCGCTGGAAAAACATAATTGTCATCAGGGCTCTGCATAGCCCATACTTATCCTCTCCTCAGCTGAGCTGCTTTAGACACTTTGAATCTCAAAGCTTTGTGTTTATAGATATTTTTGGTGTAAGAAGAGTAGGGGTGACAGAAGGGGTAAAGTTTATAATAGTGGAGTTTGGAAGCACTATCATTATGTAGTGGTTTGTATAATATATGTACCTTACACCTTTAACTTTTAAGAAATACTAGTATCAAAGATATATACCTAAGTGTATACTAACCTACACAGATACTGGCATATATATTGACGGCAATTCAAGGAAGGTGCTTGTGATGCACAAAATCCCATAAATAAGAAGTTATGTAACAAATACTGCACTTAGTTCTTTATATTTTTTGTTCAGGGATGTTGATTCTGAACAGTCACCTGTACACTTAAGGAGACAATATAAATTTGTGCTGGTTGTAGAAACTGTGCTTTCAGAGAATATGGACATGCAACTTCAGCAACTATGCTTTTCTTCACACTAAAGAAAGAGAAAAAGCAAATCAAAATATAGATTCAGCAGTCTCCTCAGGAAGTCTGTTACTGATGTCCTCAGAACACATTACTGATGTCCCTTTTTTGTAGACTGACAGGTGTGAAGGACATGTTGTGGAGCTTACTTGTAGAACAGTATTTACACCTAAAACTGCTGGGTAGACTGGATTGATGTGAAGAAAAAGACTTTCTGTGCTCTTATAATATCATTATCTCTTCTGATTAGGTTATAATGCAAATATTATCAAAGACTCACACCTTATCTGTAGTATTGACATTCCCAACACTGACATTCTCAGGTCAATATACTAAAATTATAATACACTTCCTGTGAGTTAAGAATAAAATTACCCTACTTTCTATACATAAAAATAAAAAAAAAAGATTTAAAAAAGGAGAATTCTTCAAAAAGCAATACTTGAAAGAAAATCCTTGGATAACAGGTTTCTTCACACATCTGCAAAAAATTGGAGATACCAAGTTCCTTGTACTAGAGAAAGAAGTGTATGGATAAGTACAAGACTTTTGGAAAAGAGGAGGAAAGCAAGGAGAAAACAAATTTTATTTGATGTGGGAAAGTTTGGGATATTTTTCTATAGGTGTTTGTAAATATAAAGCATACTTCTCTGAATTAGTTCTTTTTTTAATATACAAAGTGGCTGACTATGTAGAGGAGGAAAACAATGGCTATTGTTTACCTTGTGTTAGGGGCATCTGTCCATTTTGGCACTAAGTCCCACATCCAGGGAAGCAAATTGCACTCAAGGGGTACAGCTGGTACAGGTTTTTTGCCCTACTGCTGTCACACCAATGAGGTTCATCAATGGGGTCTGCAACCTCTTCCTTCACTTCTCCTTCCCAGGATTTTGGCTTCCCATGCTCAAGACCAACTCTGATTTAATGCAGCTGTGGAATCTTGGATCAGATTTCTGGGAAAGATGTGGATGTCAGATTTTGAATGAAGCAAGGTTCTGGCCTCCCTTTGTTTGGAGCAGCATTGAAGGTTTTTCATCCAAGCTCCATTGTTGATTGTGCCTGATCATGTACCCCATTCATACTGAGCCTGACCACATAGACTTGACTTTCCAGCTTGACCTCAGATCTCCCTTGTCACTGTGGACATGTCTAGTGTTCTGGACACTTGGCTGATTACCATCCTCTGTTCTGCTTTGCTATTCTTATTCAGTTACTGTGGGACTAACTTTGTTAGTGAGGGCACAGCCCTGCCAGTTTTGTTGTCTCAACTCCCAGTTTTCCTTCCCATCTGGAGAATAACTAACCTTACTTCCTAAGAGCACTCTCAGACAACTTAGTCAAATTATTTGTCTTTCAATATTCCCTTGTTTCTCTTTGTCCTCAACAAAGAAGCTGTCCTTTTTACTCTTTCTTTGCTCAACAGGTTTTGCAGATTTTTCACCCTTATGTGGTCTTAGAATCTTAGTCTTTGGTTTTAGATATTGATCCTAGTAAATCTGTGTTTTCCTGAACCATAGAAAATTCTACTGTCATCTGGTTACTTAGTGGTGCTCTCTCCAGGAGATACTGAGGCCAATTCTGTGTAATAGTTTTTTTGTTAACAACTGGACGATGCAGTACATTACACTCCACACAATTCCAAACAATACCAAACTGGTTAATCACCAAAGGGCAGAGCTGAAATGAGGATATAAGTAAGGTGGAAAAATGGGCTAACGGGAAACTCATGAATTTCAAATGGAATTGCCAAGACCTCCACTTGGGGAGAAATAACCCCGTGGACCAGCAAAGATTATGCTTCATTCTGATTATTCTAGCAGTATGCAATTTTTAGCAAAATATTGATTATAATAATATGAGCATTGAGAAGCATCTGAGATATTCCATTGCAATGTAGAATATTATATCTAAAAAATTATGTATTAAAACCTGAGCCGACAAATATTCATGTGCTGTTGTAATTTTAAAATTTTAAATTTTGGTCTTCCAGTTTACAACTTTTTTAATAACAACCTTACAAAAATGTGTTGGTTTTTTTTTTCTTTTCAGTCTGAAGTCAGTAGCTTCTTACTTGCTGAGTACTTCCAACAGGATAGTACTTAAGCAGAATTATGGCAGTGCATATATTGGCTTATGTGTAGTTCAATACCATTGCTTAACAGATGTCTGATTTAATTATAAACACCTCATATACATTTTCATTGGAGTCATGAACCTACCTCTATGGTCTCAGCATTTCTCAGCAACGTTGCAGCCAACTAATGCAGTAGAACCACCAGTTTTCTTTTTCACTCTCCTTTCCTTTCCCCTTCCAGTGCCAAAAAAAGCAGTAGCTCAATAACATGCCTTTCCCTGTCAGCTATCTGTATGTCCCTCCTTGTGACCACACTTCAAAATGTTTTTGTTGTATGGTTAAAGGAAGGTCATGTTTGATTGAAACACTGGTTGCATTTCACTATTGGATGAGTTGTTGCTAATATATTCAATTTGAGCTAAGTCACTACACAGACGAGGTTCTCAGTGAGAACATAACATTTTTTTTTCTTTTTGAAGCCTTCAAGATGCTGTACATCCAGAAGGAGTGAACTGATTTTTCAGTGTTGTTCTGTGATCAGGGCACTAAGGCATGAATGGAGAAACTGAGGAACTGTACTTTCTGTTCTGCCTTGAAAAAGCGATGTTAATGTCTCCGGTTCTCCATCTGTGAAGTGAATACCATAAACTTGCCTTTCTCCAAAATAAGCTCGGACAATAATGTAAAACTTTAATATTATTCTTTAATAACATTTAAGTTAGCTGGTAATTTAGAATACTTCAGTATCTCTTTTTCTGAGTTACACTTCAGTAGCTATTCTACTTCAGACCAAGTTATATTTGATATTCTGAAATGCTCAGAAAAAGGAGAACAGGGGGATGTGTTTCTGTAGGCATCAACTTTAAGCATGAGAGAACTACTAAGAGAGTAGTTACATTACTCAGGAAAAAACCCACAATGGTACTGCAAAGATGGTGGAGGCTGAGGGGGAAAGCAAATCCTTTGAAGTCCATTTTATTCAATTCTGCTGTATAAACAGATTGAGAGCCTCAGCAGTGTGTAAATCAGAGTGTTTTACAGAAAGAGTAGAAAGAAAAATAAAAAAGCAGAATAAGTATCAGGAAACATAGTATTTGCAAGTATAAACTAGTATTTATTACATTTATATTATTTGGAACCAAGAATTATAAATCCCAGAATCTGGGTGGCATGAGAATATGGCTAGTTCTTTTCCCTCCCTTCCTATGTCCTCTTATTTAATCTTTTGTGTACCCATAGAACATAGAATTGGAGAATATCCTGAGTTGGAAGTGACCCACAAAGATCATAATGTAGTCTGCCAGAATAGGCATGTTAATTGGATAAACTGACTGCAGCATGAGATAATAAAAGGCTGAAGTGCGGTATGGTGCCTTGTGTGAGGATTTCAAAGGCACTGTCACTATCTAAAGTGAATATGGACTGAAGTGCACAGGTACTGGAAAATAAAATGCTAATGCTGCAGTCTGCAGTTCTACACTGTCAGCCTGATTTTTGGTGGTGTTGGATTCTCAGAAGGCATCACCACTTCACTTTCAGCTAGAGTGAATGGAAACTACAGGTAGCTCAAAAACCAAATGACACAAAAGCACATGATTTAAAAATGAGATGACAGAGATTCAAGTAAAGGTGTTTGTCATATCTGCCATAAACTCTCTGTGAGTCAAGCAAGTTAACACAGATTCCGTTAAAGAAACCTCAGAAAAACAAGACCACACAAATACTTTCCCCTGCTGTTTCTCTTCCACTATATGTCCACATGAATGTGAGCTCTTCCAGTTCAAGATTATCTTATGTGGTTGTCCAAGGAGCTATAAATGAAATCTTTCTTTTTTTTTTTTTTTTTTTAAGTACTTTTGCACATCAGTCAAGAAAATCCACTACTCGTTATTCACTTTACCAGCACTCATAACACAACAGTGATTATAAGTGTTGTATATTTCGTAATTCTGAGGGAAGATGCCACAAAATGAAGAATTTATTGGAAGTCAGACAAAGATACACATTTACCCAGAAGCATCAGGTAAAAGAGAGAGTAAAAGTTTGGAGAGGAGAGAAATGAAATTTCATTTATACCCTATCCCTAAATTACCAGTGGACATAAGGATTTAGGCCTATTTTATTTTGTGTTCAAAGGTTGCAGAAATGTGTTTGCATGTTGACTTAGACCACTGGGCTAAAATAAAAATAATATAAAAATGGTATCTTATGCCTGATACCAAGCAACCAAGAATTTGCTTAATTGAATTTGTAGGTCAGACCCTTCTGCTCGTCAATTCCCCATTGAGTGCACTGAAGTGGGGAAGGGAGCGGTTGGAAACTTTCACATTTAGACTTATATGGAGACGTTTTCTCTCAGACTAAACTGGGACTCAAAAGTGGCTATTTATATGCATGAGACCAACACAAAGTGCATATTCTGCCTCAGGATTAAAGCATTTAGTTTTTCAAGAGGGAATAGTTCATTGATCAATGCTTTATGCCCACATTTCTCATGTTGATAGAGCTTTGCCCATGAACTCTCATTAGATGTCCTGATTCCAACTTAAAACTTAAATTTGATTTCAACACCAGCAGTAAGATGTCATGAATGAAACAGATTGCTCCATATATTCATCTAAATATAGGCCAAAAACTAGGTATATATCAATAGCATTTCATCATCAATAACATGCCACCAAGATGAATTGATGCTGAAGGCTACAATTTCTAATCACTAACAATAATATTTGCAATTAATTGCATGTACAGCTAAGGGTATGTCAGTTTATTTGCTAAGGCAATTTTGCTAAAAGAAGTAATTTTACTGCTAAATACAAACAGTGAAAAAGTTGTGCCTGTTAACATGACTAGTTTCACTTGTATAATATATGGTCTCACAGTTAACCAGTCTGATAATTTAATTTCATGCTACATTTTTTCGCTGAATATTTGATATAAAGCAGATTAAAAGGTTGACATTAGAATATTTCCCCCAAATATATTTCACTTTCCTGAATCATCTTCTGCCACTGAAGTAAAAACTGGCATTTTACAGTAAATCATTTCACCAAAAAACCCAAACAAGCAAAAAGAAACATGGAAGTCATTGGTTGCAGAGTTCCAAAACAGCTAAAAGGCTCTTTATCAGACAACACTCAGTGATTTAATGGCATTTGTGTAGCTAAATTCTTACGTTGGTCTGAATTAACTCATTTCATTATATGTCCTTTTAGCAAGTTCCTGCCAAATATGATGTGAATAAGTTGTAGAGCTATGGTTCAGGAACTAATTTGCACTTATTATTTTGATGAGTTACGGTACATGCCACTTCAGCCTTCAGAAGATGTGCATTTAGGTTAGTTTCAGAGTACATTCTAGTCTAAATCCCAAATCTCTCACTAATAAACACTAAAATATGCTTAATGTACTCAATATGTATGTTTCTGCAGTTAGAGGCTCCCTGCCATATTTGAAAAGTTTTGGACTTGATACAAGAGTAATACTTTTAGTTCTGCTGTGAGTCACTACTGTGTGCTGCAGCTGACTCATGAGCTGCTTCCAAGTTCTGTACCTGAGAACCACGACATTTCACAGACACCACCTCTGAAATCCTCTGATTTGAGTTATTAATCTTGATTTGTTTTAATATAAAGCACAATATTAGAAATAGGCTACCTTTGAACAATTTTGTAGAAGGTTAAATAGTGTAAATAGATCTGTGTTTTTAGGACAACAGCACTACATCATCAGAAACCATTCTGACAAATAAAAAGCTATTAGTCTACACAAACTGTAATGAGATCATGATTAATAAACATCTCTGAAAGGTCTGCATCAAAGTCAAGGCTTTTCTGTGATAAATGTAAACATGCAGACCTTACTTTGCCAAAAGCTGTGTGTTCCAGTTATCCAGCTCTGCTGATTGATTTGTTCATTAGACTAATAAATAATTTATCACCTTGAAGAGGACAATTTGTTTTACAGATAGCATGAACAAGTAATTTTAAGCAGCCAAATCTTTAGAGGAATTAGCAGTGTGAACAGTGTCATGAAGTCTGATGGCATGAAGATGCAGAATTCAGACCAGCATAAAAAAACCAAAATTGTTATAAACCAAGTAGTTTCAGATAGCTTCTAAGAAATTTCCCATGGGAATTTACAGTGCAGGTCTATCCGAAAACTCATGTGTCATACAATTTTTAGGTCCTTTTAACTATCCTACCCTAGAAATTTAGGTAAGCTATGAGCTTTCTTAACAATAGGCACAGAAATAAATTACCGTTTGTAACATACTGTTCTGCACTGGCCCTGAGTGGCCAATTTCTGATATTAACACAGGATAAAAACAATGAAAATGGTGGATACACCTTTGCAAATACACATTTAAGGACAGGGAGGCGCGGGAGTAGCTCTCTTGACTTTCGACCTTCAAGAAGGCGGCCGGCTGCTGGCGG
>VXBS01007932.1:4221-15510 GCA_013400255.1 Sitta europaea
GACCATCCCGGGACTGCAGGACCATCCCGGGACTGCAGGGCCGAGCCGGGGCCGGGCCCGGGCGGTTCTCAGCCCCTCCGAGCAGCCCCGGGGAAGCGCCCGGCAGCCGCAGCCGCCTCAGCGCGGTCACGGTTTGGGTGTTTTCCGTCTGTCCCCCTCCCCCGCCGTGCGAGAGCTGTCACCGCTCCGGAAACATCGGCTGTGCTTGGGGGGAGGCGGGGGGCACTGCTGGCTCCGGGGATGTCCCACCCGCACCCACAGCCCCTGGGATGGGGGGTTCTACCCCTAACCGCTTTCCCCGGGCACCCACGGCCCCTGGGATGGGGGGTCCTGCTCCCAGCCCCATTCCCTGGACACCCCCAGCTCTGTTCCTTGGGATGGGGGTTGTACCCCCGTTCTGTGGGAGGGGGGTCGTACCCCCAGGCACCCCCAGCCCCCTCTGGCAGCTCCTCGTGCCCTCGCTGCTCCCCCCAGACTCTCCTGACCCCCAGATCTGTCAGACACCTCGCTCCTGTGGATCCTCCCCCATCCCTGTTCCCGTCAGGTGATGCTGTTGTTGTTTTGGTCGTGGGCTGTTGCTTGTTTGGGATTTAAGGTCTCTTCCCGTCGTGTTTCCTTCTGCTTCCTGCCCCCTACAAAACCAGCTTTGGCCCAGAGGAGGTGAAGAGCCCTAAAATCAGGCTCTGGTGCGGAGCTCCCCCCGAGCATCTCTTCCCACCCGGGGCTGTTCCAAGGCTCTGCTTGGGGCTGGGGAAGGGCAGTCCTGGTTTTGACCGGGGTTTGGTTATCAGGGGATGCTCCAGGGGGATCGCAGCCCCTCTCTCTGCCTCTCCCAGCCTGGAAGGCAGGAGGAGGGAGATGCATGTTGGGAGTGTGGAGAGCAGAGCAAGCTGGGTCACGGTTTGGCGTTTCCCGAGGGCTTTGTGCTCCTGTGGCCGTGGTTTGGTGTTTTCTTGTTGTTATTGCTGTTGTTGTTGTTGTTATTGCTGTGCTGGCAGCATTCCCCCCCAGTGTCCTGTGCTCCTGGGGCACTGGGATGGGCAGGAGCTGCTCCCGTGGGGGTCAGGCTGTGCCTGGGCTGGGATGGCTGCAGGAGATCCCAGGGGGGTTCCAGGATTCCACCTGGAGTGAGGGGGGGCTGGAGCCCTGCTGGGTGTTGAACCCCCTGTGTGCTGCTTCCTGTGCTCCCTCCTGCATCTTCATCCTCCTCTCCTCCCTGAGGGTGGAGCTGGGACCTGCGCCTTCAGACTGGGGCTTTGAACTGGTTGGGGATGGTGGGGGGCAAGGGCCAGGGGTTTCCTTTGGGCCAGGGGTTCCTTGGGCCAGGCTGTCCCTGGGCCAGGCTGTCCCTGGGCCAGGGGTCCCTCGCTGTGACTCACAGAGCCTGGCTTTCCAAGGGCACAGAAATGTCCCACACGTGCCTGGGGTCGTCTGGGATTTGTTTGGGGCAGAGGGGCGATGCTCTGAGGGGATGTGGGTGGCTGCAGTGGGACAGGTGAAGGGAAGGACAGGGCTGGGTGGGATCTGGGCAGGGAATTCCTGGCTGGGCTGGCATTCCCAGAGCAGCTGTGGCTGCCCCTGCATCCCTGGCAGTGCCCAAGGCCGGGCTGGGAGCAGCCTGGGACAGTGGGAGGTGTCCCTGCCATGGCAGGCATGGATCAAGATGAACTTTCTGTTCCCTTCCCACCCACATCACTCCACGATTCTGTGCCACTGGGGAAGGAAGAGCTCACACTTAAAAAATCATGTCCCTCTGGTGTAAATATTCACTTTATTTTGGGTTTAAGTCACCTCTGCAAGGAGGGGATGGCTCCAGGATGCCATGACAGGGGATGGCTCCAGGATGCCCTGGGATTGGGATGGCTCCAGGATGCCCTGGCAGGGACAGGTCCCAGACACCAGCCCAAGCCTCCTGGCAGCTGGGGTGGCCCGGTCAGTAGTGACCTGTCCAGGCCAAGCCCCCCAGGCGTGGTGACATCTCTGTGACAAAGCCCTGCCCGTGGTGCTCTGGAGCTGCCCCAGGGGTGTGCCAGCCTGTGCCCAGGGGTGAAGGGCTGGACCAGCACCGGTTCTGTGGTTTTTGGGCTCCCTCTGGCAGCGTGCCCAGCCCTGTTTTCCCACCCCCCTCCCTGCTTAGATAACGCTGGAGGAAGGGCAGCGGCGCTCATCAGCCGGTGACTAATTGCTGTACAGGTTGGGCTGCTCTGGCAGGGCTGTGGGCTGTGCCAGGCTGGGCTGTGCTAGGCTGGCACCTTCCCCGCCAGCCTCACCTGTAAACAGAGCTGGGCTGAGCTGCACCAGGGCTGGATGGGCCCCTGGGCACTGCTGGGTCCCGGGAGTTCCGTGCCTGTGGGGTTTGGGGGTGGGAAGGGGAAAGGGCTGGGGGGTGCTGGGAGCTGAGGTGGCTCTGCAGCAGCTCCAGAGAGACAGTGCCAGGCTGGGATGGGTGGGCAGGGACCCCAGAGCCCCCCAGTGCCCCCAGGGCAGGGACCCCTCCCCCTGTGCCAGGGGCTCCCAGCCCCAGTGTCCAGCCTGGCCTGGGGCACTGCCAGGGCTCCAGGGGCAGCCACAGCTGCTCTGGCAATTCCAGCCAGCAATTCCTGCCCACATCCCACCCAGAGCCATTCCCTGGGTGCTGTCCCTCCAGCCCTGGCCCCAGCCCCTCCCCAGCTCTCCTGCAGACCCTGCAGGGGCTCTGAGCTCTCCCTGCAGCCTTCCCTTCCCTCCCAGCCTGGCTCCAGGAGGTGTTGCCGTGCCTCAGTGCAGTTTGTGGGGACAAAACCGAAAGCAGATCTGTGCTGGAGCAGGGCTGTGCCGGGAGCACTGGGGGCACTGGGTGCTGCTGCTGGAGCTGCTGTGTCCCTGGTGTTTCCTGGAGCAGCCCCCTGGGCCCTGGGGCAGGGCCTGGGACCACGTCCTGCTCCTCTGGCAGGGGCAGAGAGGGCTCTGATCTCTCTCCATGGCTCTGGCTTTGGCTGTGGCACCTGAGCTGCTCTGGCTGCACGGGGTGTCCAGCAGCCAGGCGGGCATCCAGATGCTTTTCCTGGTTTGTGGAGTGTCAGGGAGTGCAGGGCATGGACACCCCACCTGCCTGGCACGGTGTCCCTGGGCTGTGCCAGGCTCCCAGGCTGCTCCATGTGGGGCAGGGGCTGCAGGGAAAAGTGTGGAGCTGAACGCTCCTGGCAGCGGGAGGCAGAGCCTTCCGTGCCACTGGGAGTTTTATTGTGTGCTGATTGCTCACATTATTCCCTGTAAATGGAGGGGGTTTATTCTCCTGGCTCTTCCCGGTGCTGCAGAAGGATGACAGCTTCCCAGAGCTGGGATTGAGCCTGGTTTTATCTGTGAATTACAGTTTCCTGGAGCTGGGATTGAGCCTGGTTTTACCTGGCAGTGACAGCTTCCCAGAGCTGGGATTGAGCCTTGTTTTACCTGAGAATAACAGCTTCGTGGAGCTGGGATTGAGCCTGGTTTTCCCTCAGGATCTGTGGGGTTTCCTCTGTGCATCCCCCTGTGCCCTGGGAGTCCAGGACTGCTCAATTCCAAACCCTGTGGCTGAGGCAGTCTGGAAGTTTTGGCTAGGGAGCTCTGGATGGGCAGGGCCTGGATGATGGGAGCCAAGACCCAGTTTAGTATGGATTTGGGATTTCCCAGGGGGCAGAGCTGGGTGGGATGTGGGCAGGAATTGCTGGCTGGAATTGCCAGAGCAGCTGTGGCTGCCCAGGCCAGGCTGGACACTGGGGCTGGGAGCCTCTGGCACAGTGGGAGGGGTCCCTGCCCTGGGGGCACTGGGGGGCTCTGGGGTCCCTCCATTCCATGCCAGCTCCTGCTCTGGGATGGTGCTGCTGGCCCGTGGCTCTCGGGCTGCCTCTGGAGGGGGCCAGGGCTCTCGGAGGCCTCGGGAAGTCGCCGTGGTTTCTCTGTTTCCGTGCTCACAGAGCAGCATCGCCCACGTTTGTGCCCTCCTGGGCTCCGGGGGTGGCACCGGAGGTGGCAGGAGGGGGCTGCTCCCTGCTGGGAGCTGCCTCTTGCCGTGAGGTGTCCGGGGCAGGTTCTGGGCTGTTCTTTGGGAGGGCTGTGTGAGCACTGAGGGCACAGACAGGACACGTGCTGCCCTTCCCGAGGAGCTGTTCCTGGTGGGAGAAGCTGCCCTGGATCCTCAGGCCAGGGCAGGGCTCTCAGGGCTCATCCTGCTGCTGTCCCAGCCGTGCTTTGGGTTGGGTTCTGGCTCTCCTGATGCCACCTCTCTGTGTCACTGTCGTGCGTGCCCGTGGCTGAGTGACTTCAGGGGTTGACTCAGCCGGGTTCTGGGAGCATCCGGCAAAATCCTGCCCGTGGAAAAGCCCCCGGGGTTGGCAGCAGTTTGGAGCTGTTTGCTGGGTCAATATTTGCACAGGGAAAGAGAGGCTGGGAATGGCCCTGCCACATGCAGAGCTGCTCCAGCCACGTGCCCGGGGATGGGAGAGGGGCAAATCCAGAGAGGCCCCGGGGCTGCTGCAGGGCTGGAGCCCCTCAGTGCCCAGGAGCCGGGCTGGGGGAGCTGGGGGTGCTCCCTGGGCAGGAGAAGCTGCAAGGAGAGCTTCCAGCACATTCCAGGGGCTGCAGGAGAGCTGGGGAGGGGCTGGGGCCAGGGCTGGAGGGACAGCACCCAGGGAATGGCTCTGGGTGGGATGTGGGCAGGAATTGCTGGCTGGAATTGCCAGAGCAGCTGTGGCTGCCCCTGGAGCCCTGGCAGTGCCCCAGGCCAGGCTGGACACTGGGGCTGGGAGCCCCTGGCACAGGGGGAGGGGTCCCTGCCCTGGGGGCACTGGGAGGCTCTGGGGTCCCTGCCCACCCATCTATCCCAGGCTGGGGTTCCCTGATTCCATGTGCTGCCTCTCGGCTTCCAGCTGTCTCCAGCAGCCTGGGAACTGCGGCTCTTCTGATCCCAGCTGCTCCAGGAATCCTCCTCTCCTTCCCTTTGAAGTCGTGCCCGGGAGGAGCAGCTCTGCGGGTCCTGCCCGGGGCTTGGAGGCTGGACAGGGACAGGGACAGAGCTGTCCCCAGGCACAGCCAGGGCTGGGCCCGAGCTCCTGCAGCTCCACCGAGCAGTGTTTGTGCATGGGGAGAGATTCAGCTGGGGGTCATGGAGTTGTTTAGGGTGGAAAAGCCCTCGGAGCCCATGCAATCCAACAATTCCCAGCACTGCCCAGGCCACCACTGACCCTGTCCCCAGGTGCCACATCCACATGGATGTGAAATCCCTGCAGGGATGGGCACTGCACCCCTGCCTGGGCAGTGCCAAGGGCTGCCCACCCTTCCCATGGGGAAATTGCTGCTGCTGTGCCCCTGAGCCTGCCCTGCCCAGCCTGAGGCCCTTCCCTCTGCTCCTGGCCCCACATCCCAAATCCCCCCNTGTGGAGCTGGGATTGAGCCTGGTTTTATCTGTGAATTACAGTTTCCTGGAGCTGGGATTGAGCCTGGTTTTACCTGGCAGTGACAGCTTCCCAGAGCTGGGATTGAGCCTTGTTTTACCTGAGAATAACAGCTTCGTGGAGCTGGGATTGAGCCTGGTTTTCCCTCAGGATCTGTGGGGTTTCCTCTGTGCATCCCCCTGTGCCCTGGGAGTCCAGGACTGCTCAATTCCAAACCCTGTGGCTGAGGCAGTCTGGAAGTTTTGGCTAGGGAGCACTGGATGGGCAGGGCCTGGATGATGGGAGCCAAGACCCAGTTTAGGATGGATTTGGGATTTCCCAGGGGGCAGAGCTGGGTGGGATGTGGGCAGGAATTGCTGGCTGGAATTGCCAGAGCAGCTGTGGCTGCCCAGGCCAGGCTGGACACTGGGGCTGGGAGCCTCTGGCACAGTGGGAGGGGTCCCTGCCCTGGGGGCACTGGGGGGCTCTGGGGTCCCTCCATTCCATGCCAGCTCCTGCTCTGGGATGGTGCTGCTGGCCCGTGGCTCTCGGGCTGCCTCTGGAGGGGGCCAGGGCTCTCGGAGGCCTCGGGAAGTCGCCGTGGTTTCTCTGTTTCCGTGCTCACAGAGCAGCATCGCCCACGTTTGTGCCCTCCTGGGCTCCGGGGGTGGCACCGGAGGTGGCAGGAGGGGGCTGCTCCCTGCTGGGAGCTGCCTCTTGCCGTGAGGTGTCCGGGGCAGGTTCTGGGCTGTTCTTTGGGAGGGCTGTGTGAGCACTGAGGGCACAGACAGGACACGTGCTGCCCTTCCCGAGGAGCTGTTCCTGGTGGGAGAAGCTGCCCTGGATCCTCAGGCCAGGGCAGGGCTCTCAGGGCTCATCCTGCTGCTGTCCCAGCCGTGCTTTGGGTTGGGTTCTGGCTCTCCTGATGCCACCTCTCTGTGTCACTGTCGTGCGTGGCCGTGGCTGAGTGACTTCAGGGGTTGACTCAGCCGGGTTCTGGGAGCATCCGGCAAAATCCTGCCCGTGGAAAAGCCCCCGGGGTTGGCAGCAGTTTGGAGCTGTTTGCTGGGTCAATATTTGCACAGGGAAAGAGAGGCTGGGAATGGCCCTGCCACATGCAGAGCTGCTCCAGCCACGTGCCCGGGGATGGGAGAGGGGCAAATCCAGAGAGGCCCCGGGGCTGCTGCAGGGCTGGAGCCCCTCAGTGCCCAGGAGCCGGGCTGGGGGAGCTGGGGGTGCTCCCTGGGCAGGAGAAGCTGCAAGGAGAGCTTCCAGCACATTCCAGGGGCTGCAGGAGAGCTGGGGAGGGGCTGGGGCCAGGGCTGGAGGGACAGCACCCAGGGAATGGCTCTGGGTGGGATGTGGGCAGGAATTGCTGGCTGGCATTGCCAGAGCAGCTGTGGCTGCCCCTGGAGCCCTGGCAGTGCCCCAGGCCAGGCTGGACACTGGGGCTGGGAGCCCCTGGCACAGGGGGAGGGGGCCCTGCCCTGGGGGCACTGGGAGGCTCTGGGGTCCCTGCCCACCCATCTATCCCAGGCTGGGGTTCCCTGATTCCATGTGCTGCCTCTCGGCTTCCAGCTGTCTCCAGCAGCCTGGGAACTGCGGCTCTTCTGATCCCAGCTGCTCCAGGAATCCTCCTCTCCTTCCCTTTGAAGTCGTGCCCGGGAGGAGCAGCTCTGCGGGTCCTGCCCGGGGCTTGGAGGCTGGACAGGGACAGGGACAGAGCTGTCCCCAGGCACAGCCAGGGCTGGGCCCGAGCTCCTGCAGCTCCACCGAGCAGTGTTTGTGCATGGGGAGAGATTCAGCTGGGGGTCATGGAGTTGTTTAGGGTGGAAAAGCCCTCGGAGCCCATGCAATCCAACAATTCCCAGCACTGCCCAGGCCACCACTGACCCTGTCCCCAGGTGCCACATCCACATGGATGTGAAATCCCTGCAGGGATGGGCACTGCACCCCTGCCTGGGCAGTGCCAAGGGCTGCCCACCCTTCCCATGGGGAAATTGCTGCTGCTGTGCCCCTGAGCCTGCCCTGCCCAGCCTGAGGCCCTTCCCTCTGCTCCTGGCCCCACATCCCAAATCCCCCCGGCTGTGCCCTCCTGGCAGGAGCTGTGCAGAGCCCCCAGGGCCCCCTGAGCCCCCTGTGCTCCAGGCTGAGCCCCTGCCCAGCTCCTCAGGGATCCTCCATTCCCATTCCCAGCTCCCCCAGCCCCTGCCCAGCTCCATCCCTGCACACCCCGTTCTGCCCCCTGTTTTCCATGTGGAATGATTGTTGTTATTGCTGTGGGATGGGTCAGGCTGGCCCTGGAGCAGCCCCTGAGCAGGGCAGTCAGAGGTGCAGCTGATCAGTTCTGCCCCTTGGCACACATTCCCGTGTCCAGCTGCGTTTCCTTGCCTGCTGTGACCAGGGGGTGTCTGGCATTCCTTGGAGTGTGACAGTCCCTCTTTGGGGACAGTGGCTGAAGGTGAGGCTGCCACCTAGCCCTCACCTAGCTGTTGTTCCTAGCTCCTTGCCCCCTTTTCAGGTGATGTTTCATTTGCTGCCAGTGAGGATTTAGCACTTTTCTCTTCAGTCTCTCTCACCCCAGCTCGTGTTTTTCCTCGAATCCAAAGCCTTTCCTTGCAGCCTCTCCCTTTTCCCGTTCCCTGGGCTGGAGCAGCAGCAGCTGCGGTTTTATGGGCGCTAAGAACACAAACAAACCCCACTTGGAACGTGCCCTGGAGCTCCCCGGGCTGCAGGGGGAGGAGTTAACCCCGAAAACCCCTTGGCTTTGGTTCCCTGCCACTCCTGGGGGCTCTGGGGATGAGCTGGTGGGATGGGAGGGCTCTGGAGCAGCTTCTCTGCCCCCTCCCCTCGGGCTGGCAGCAGGGACCCCTCCAGGGCTGCTCTGGGCCTCCCGTGCTCAGGAGCTCCTGACCACTAAATGTGCTCTTGTGGCAAAGGCGAGCTGGAGAGAGAGTCTGCAGGCCTTGGGGCAGGGAATTCTGCTCCTGGGAATGGGAATCCTGCCATCCCCGGGGTGTGTTTGTCCCTGCTGGGGTGGCAGCCGGTGCTGGGGGGGGTTGGGGGCTGCTGAGACCCTCCTGGAGGGTTTGGGATGTGTTGGGACCCTCTGAGAGGGTCCTTGGTGACTGGTGGGACTCTGTGGGGGAGTTCAGGGACTGATGGGACCCTGAGAAGGGATTTGGGACTGGTGGGACCCCCTGGAAGGGGCTGGGGACTGGTTTAGGGGCATGCAGAGGATGGGGGTCAGGGCAGGAGGAGAGCAGCAGTGAGGGCTGTCCCTCCCTCCCTCTCTCCCTCCCTCCCTCTGTCCTTCCCTCCCTCCCTCCTGCAGCAATTCCAGAGGTTTTTGCTTACAGAGTGGCTCCCAGTGCCACGTGTCCCCCTGCTCTGGGACCCTCAGAGCCTCCCTGGTTATTTTGGTGTGTCTGAGCAGTTTGGTGGAGATGTGGCAGCAGGAGGGGGATTTTGGGGAGGAAGAGCCGAGTGTGTGGGGGGTGTGTGTGTGCAGCTGAGGTGTTTCTGTGGGGAGCTG
Source organism: Sitta europaea (assembly GCA_013400255.1). Lineage (NCBI taxonomy): Eukaryota > Metazoa > Chordata > Aves > Passeriformes > Sittidae > Sitta > Sitta europaea. The sequence goes on from VXBS01007932.1 coordinate 13,147, forward strand.
CAGGAAATGCAGCAGAGCAGCTCCTCTCTGAGCTCTGCAGCACCTTCCTGCCCCAGCTGGGCTCTGCTGATGGCCCAGATAAAGCCACTTCTGTCGTGTCACTGCTGCTGTCACTGTCACACCCTCCCCGGGGCAGGACTGGGGCCGTGCTGGTCCCATCCCAGTGATCCCAGTATGGGTGCTTGGCCCTGCATCCATAGGAACAGCAACAGTGACAGTGGCCTCCTGCACATTGTCCCTCCTGTCCAGGGAGGGGACAGAGCTGAGAGGGGGCTGGAGAATCCCTGAGGAGCTGGGCAGGGAATGGAGAATCCCTGAGGAGCTGGGCAGGGAATGGAGAATCCCTGAGGAGCTGGACAGGGCTGGAGAATCCCTGAGGAGCTGGGCAGGGGCTCAGCCTGGAGCACAGGGGGCTCAGGGGGCCCTGGGGGCTCTGCACAGCTCCTGCCAGGAGGGCACAGCCGGGGGGATTTGGAATGTGGGGACAGGAGCAGAGGGAAGGGCCTCAGGCTGGGCAGGGCAGGTTTCAATTGGATATTAGGAAGAATTCCCTCCTGGCACAGCTGCCCAGGGTGCAGTTGCTTGGGGCCAGGGTCAGTGGTGGCCCTGGCAGTGCTGGGAATGGTCAGACCCGATGCTTTTCCACCCCAAACAATTCCCTGATTCCGAGTCAGCTCTGCCCCAAAGCTGCCATCATGTTGCTCTGTTCTGTGGGAAAAGCCTCTGCCCTGGTTTTAGCACCTTGCCCTGGTGTTTGGTGTTTTTTTGAGATCCCTGCAGTCACAGCCCTGCAGCAGATTCCCGTCAGGGTGCCTGGCGTTGGGATGTGTCACCTGCACTGTCACCTGCACTGTCACCTGCAGCTTCTGTGTCCCTCAGTGGGGACAGCAGGCAGGTGACACTGCTGCAGCCTCGCTGTCCCCTGCAGGGCCCTGGGGGCGCGGGGCTGTGGGGACAGGGCCCTGGGGACAGCTCTAGGGTCACAAGGCTGTGGGGGCACGGGGCTATGTGGTCACGGGGCTGTGGGGACACGGGACTGTGGGGTCACACGGCTGTAGGGACAGGGCTGTGGGGTCACAGGGCTGTGGGGACACGGGGCTGTGGGGTCACAGGGCTGTGGGGACACGGCCCTGCTGTCCCTCCAAGCCCACAGCTCTCAGGGCCCAGCCGGGATAATCACTGGCTTCAGCCCTGCCTGGCTGGGGCTGAGCCGGGTCCGGGGCTGGGCCGGGTCCGGGGCTGGGCCGGGTCCGGGGCTGGGCCGGGTCCGGGGCTGAGCCGGGTCCGGGGCAGAGCTGAACTGTGTCTCTGGTGGGCTGGGCTCTCTCTGGGCGGGCAGTGCCTGGGAAGGACAGGGATTATTAGCTGCTGCAGGGCTCGAGGTGAGCTCGGCAGCCCGGGCAGGAAGGAGGGCAGCCGGTGCCCAGCTGACTCCTCCCGGGAGCAGTGAGAGCCCGGCTGGGCCCTGCAGGGGCTGGGCACACGTGTCCGGTGTTCCCAGGGGTGGGGATTCCTGCAGAGGTTTTGGAAAGCCCGGGAAGGTGTTTCCTACAGCTCCCTGACAGGAGGGTGGATCCAGGCAGGGTCAGGCTCTGCTCCCAGGGACAGGGACAGGAGGAGAGCACACAGCCTCAGGCTGGGCCAGGGCAGGCTCAGCTGGGCAGCAGGAGGGCTTTCCCCATGGTCCAGCCCTGGCACAGCGTGGCAGTGCCTCAGCACCCTCACAGCCTGGAATTTCCTCCTGGTATCCCACCTAATTCCATCTGGCAGCAGATGCTGGTCCCCCCTTGTCCCAGGTCCTTGTCCTGGTGCCCACAGCTCTGACCCAGTGCCCAGAGCACTGTCCTGGGTCCCTGTCCCAGTGACCCCAGTGCTGTCCAGGTGACCCCAGCACTGTCCCAGTGCCTGTCCTGGTGACCCCAGTGCTGTCCAAATGACCACAGCTCTGCCCTAGGTCCCTGTCCTGGTGCCCCCAGTGCCCACAGCTCTGTCCCAGGTCCCTGTCCCAGTGACCCCAGCTCTGTCCCAGGTCCCTGTCCCAGGTCCCTGTCCCAGTGACCCCAGCTCTGTCCCAGGTCCCTGTCCCTGTGCCCCAGCAGGGCAGGGGACAGTGGCACTGCAGACAGCCCTGGCTGTCCCAGAGCCATTCCCTGCCCTCCTGGCCCAGCTCCTCCAGCACGGTGGGGCTCTCCTGGGGGGGTTTCTCCATCCCTTCAACTTCTCCTTCCTCCCTCTCCCAGTTCCTCTGGGCTCTCCTGACTCAGGTCCATGGTTTCACTTCACAGTTTCTTCCCCCCCATTTGGATGTGTTCAGGCCATGTTTGGAGGCTGCTTTGCTCCTGTCACTGCATCCACGTTCTTCCC
>VXBS01007932.1:24515-36678 GCA_013400255.1 Sitta europaea
CGCGTCCCCTGCCAGGAACGCCCCGGGCCGGCCGCGCTTCCCCGCGCCGGGCTCTCGGAAGCGGGCGGGGGNGCCAGGCTGGACACTGGGGCTGGGAGCCCCTGGCACAGGGGGAGGGGTCCCTGCCCTGGAGGCTCTGGGGGGCTCTGGGGTCCCCTCTATCCCAAACCATTTCATAATTCCCACATATTTTTCCCAAAGGGGAGGAGGGGCCATGGGAGCAGCCAGGGCTGTTTTTAGGCCATGGGTAAATGTTGGCAGCCCCATAATTGTTACCTGGGGTGCCAGTGGAGCTGGGAATGGCTCCTCTGGGAAGCAGCTGGAATTTGGCATCAGGTAAAAATAGCAGAGGTTCCTCCCCAAAACACTTTTAGCAGCTCTGGGCACTTCTGGGATCCCCATGGACACTGGGATCCTCCTGTGGGGAACTGAGCCCACCCAGCTCCAGGGCAGGGCATCACAAAATCCTGGGATGGTTGGGTGGGCAGGGACCCCAGAGCCCCCCAGTGCCCCCAGGGCAGGGACCCCTCCCCCTGTGCCAGGGGCTCCCAGCCCCAGTGTCCAGCCTGGCCTGGGGCACTGCCAGGGCTCCAGGGGCAGCCACAGCTGCTCTGGCAATTCCAGCCAGCAATTCCTGCCCACATCCCACCCAGAGCCATTCCCTGGGTGCTGTCCCTCCATTCCTGGCCCCAGCCCCTCCCAGCTCTCCTGCAGCCCCTCCTGGACATTCTCCCCCCAGCCAGGTGTCACCCAGCTGCTCCTGGTGGAATCCCAGGGGATTTCGGGTCCTTTTAATGACCCGGGATCCCTTAAAGCAGCTCCTGTGCCCTCGCAGCTTCCCCTTTTCCTGGAGGGCTCCTCCAAAGGGACCTGCAGCCCCGTGTGGGCGGTGGTCGGCGGTGGTCGGCGGGGTTGTGGGGCCGTGTCCCCGGGGATTTCTGCATTTCCTGCTGCAGCCGGGGCAGCTGCAGGGCCGGGGCCGCGTCCCCTGCCAGGAACGCCCCGGGCCGGCCGCGCTTCCCCGCGCCGGGCTCTCGGAAGCGGGCGGGGGTTTTTTAATTTAATTACTTCCTCTTCTGCCTTAATGTTTCCAAAGATAAACACAGCTCTGCCTTGGAACGGGGTCAGGGAACAGCCGGGCTCTACCCGGGCTGTGCCGAGCCCGCTCCCAGCCCCAGGGCTCCGTGGAGAGGGTGGGAATGTCCCGGGATCTGTGCCCTGCCAGGACTCCAGTGCTTCCATGCCTCTGCCCTGGATCCCGGGATCTTCCCTGACCGCTGGGCCGTGTGCAGAGTGTGGCAGGATCCAGGTGGATCCTCCTGCAGGATCCGGGGCGGCGGGGAGAGCAGAGAGCCCCACAGGCTCCTGGGATTTGCCAAGGATTTGCCTGATTCCCAGGAGTCTGCCCCCCCAGGTCCTGGCAGGGCACCTGGCAGTGCCCCCGGGGTGTGTGCAGGGGCAGGTGGCTCTGTCCAACATTCCTCCTGAATTCCAGAGGCATTGGGAAGAGCTTTGAGGATGCCCCGGGACAGGAGTGGGGTGAGCCAGGCTGGGGGGGATCAGTGCTGGGCCCACCTTCCCCCGCCTCATTTCAGCTTCCTCCAAACAGCCCCGGCTCCTCCAGAGCCTCCCAAAGCCTGAATTCCACCGGGAATCAGAGCTCCATGAGGTGCCCCCAGTGCCAGGCTGTGACCCCTGATGCTGCTCTGGGATGTTGTAACTGGGAGGGAGTGACCCCACACCGGAGGGGTTGGCCTCCCATGGCTGGATGGAGTTTTTCCAGCCTGGAATTGCATGCAGACAGTTTGTTTCCTCAGCCAGCTCCGTGTCCCAGGCTCGGGGTGATCCTTATCTTCCCTGGGTGATCCTTATCTTCCCTGGGTGATCCTTATCTTCCCTGTGTCCAGCGGGTCAAGCACGCCCTCAGACATCACTGAGGTGACCACTGAACACGGAATGAGGCACTCATTCCTGGTTTTTCCCTTTTTTTAGCTGCACTCAGGACAGGAATTGTTGTTCTGGGTGTGACTTTTGCCCCAAATCCCATCCAGATCCCCTTGGCTGAGCCAGAGGTGTCCCTGTCCCCCTGCCCCTGCAGGCACCTGGCATTCCTGGGTTTATTGCCAAGCTCCTTGGGAAGGACAAACCTGTGGAATTGCACTAAGACATGGAGAGAACCACGGGTGGGATATTATTCCTTGGGATTTTGCATTCTCTTGTCCCGTCCTGGGGGGCACAGTGGCCGTGCCATGGTGGGGATGTGGCCTTGGGGACAGCTGGAGGGGACGCTGGGGGTCCTGGAATTCCAGCTCAGGAAGAATTTCTGGAGGGGACCCTGGGGGTCCTGGAATTCCACTGCAGGAAGAATTTCTCCCTGGAAAGGATTGTCCAGCACTGGAACAGGGGTTGCATTGCCCAGGGAGGGTTGGAGTGCCCATCCCCAGAGGTGTCCAGGGAATTCTGGAGGTGGCACCGAGTGCCCTGGGGACAGGGTTGGGCTCATGATGATCCCAGAGGGCTTTTCCCACCTCGGGGATGCCGGGATGGGCACAGGGAGCTGCCGGCTCGTTGGTGCTGCTGGGGACAGGGCTGTCCCTTGCCATGCTGGTGGCCAGCAGTGGGGACAGGGGCCGGGTGGGCTTTGCTGGGAGCAGCAGGGCCACCCCCAGCCCCACAAACGTTCCCTTTGTTCCTGGCACACAGAGGCCATTCTGCCTGCCCTCTGTCCCGGGAACAGAGGCTCCTTTGTGCCCTGGCAGACACTTGGGTGTTGTTCTGGGTGGGCTTGGGGGCGGGGGGCTGCAGGGCTGGGCTGGCTCATCCCTGTCTGGGCCTTATTCCCACCCTTCAGGAGGGAGGAGCTGGTGGCCAGGGCTGGAATATCCTGGATGGTTCCTGGTGAACACAGGGAGTGAAGGGTGGGCTGGTTGTCCTCAGGTGGGTGTGATATGTCCAAGAATCCTGGAATGGGACCTTAAAGCCCATCCAGTGCCAGCCCTGCCGTGGCAGGGACCCCTCCCACTGTCCCAGGGTGCCCAGTGCCCCTGGAGGGGCTCCAGGAGAGCTGGGGAGGGGCTGGGGACAGGGATGGAGGGACAGGACACAGGGAATGGCTCTGGGTGGGATCTGGGGAATTAGGAATTCCTGGCTGGGCTGGAATGCTGCTGACCCCGGGGATTCATGGGATCAGGTTGGAAAAACCCTCCCTGACCATCGAGTCCAACAGATCACCATTGACCCTGTCCCCAGGTGCCACATCCACATGGATGTGAAATCCCTGCAGGGATGGGCACTGCACCCTGTGCCAGGGCTGCACAGCCCTTTCCAGGAGGGAATTCTTCCTAATATCCAATTGAAACCTGCCCTGCCCAGCCTGAGGCCCTTCCCTCTGCTCCTGGCCCCACANTCCTCCCAGGCTCTGCCCTTCCTGCCCTGGCAGGAGCCACCCCTCGGTGCTCAGGTAGGGCAGAGGATCAGGGTGTCCAGGGTTGTCTGAGTGGGCAGGGACCCCAGAGCCCCCCAGGGCCCCCTGCCCCAGCCTGGCCTGGGCTGCTCTCGGGGGTGAGGTTGCTGGCTGCCCTTGGTTGATGCAATCACTCCCAGGGCTTGCATTTCCCAGTCCCTGTCTGGTGCTGCCCCAGGGATGCTGGGTCCTTCCCAGAGCCCCCTGAGAGCCCTGCTGGGCAGGGCTGGGCCCCCCTGCCTGTGCTGGAGCAGCTGGGGCTGGGTGGGGGCAGAGCTCGCTCCCAGTGCCCCTGGCACCCCTCCGGGTCCTGGCAGGTTGCTTGGCCTCGTGCCTGCTCTGCCCCTGCCATTGCTGGAGCCACCTCGGGGACTCCAGGCAGGGCTTTGGAGCACTCAGGATTTTCTGGGGCTGAATTTATAAATAATTCCTGCAGTGAGAAGCTCTGGGAAGCCTCAGCTGATGCTTCCAGGCACGGATGAGGCTGCACCCGAACCTGGCGAGTCATTAGTGGTGTGCAATGGATGTTTCTGGGATAATTGAAGTATCTGAAGTAACTGGGTGTTTCTGAAGGGATTCCACACTCTCTCCTGGGGGCAAGGAGGGCTGGAACAGCTCTGCCTCCTGTGGGGAGGGCTCGGAATTGTGGAATGGGTTGGTGGGACAGACACAAAGCCCCTTGCAGTTCCCCTCCCAGTGTCCCAGGTGTTCCCAGTCCCTGTTCCCTGCCTGGCCTGGGGCACTGCCCTGGTGACCCTGGTGACCCTGCAGGCTGAGCTGTGTTACCTGAGCTCGGTGTTGCCCTGGATGATTGCATCCCCAATTCCCGAGGTCTGGGGCTGTGGGAGTCGTGTCCCAGCCTGCACAGGAGCTGTTCCCTGGCTCTGCTGGTGGTGAAACACCCGCAGTCACCCGGGACTGGAGGGTGTTGGCTGTGAGGGGTGGCACAAACAAAATCCCCTGCCTCAAATCCCTGTGAAAATCCCCTTCTCCTCTCTCTCTCCATCTTATCCAGCTGCTCAGGAAAGGGCTGCAGGAGCTCCTGCAGGGCTGCTGCCCTGGAGCAGGGCCTGGCTGTGGGGCTGGACTGGGCTCCCCCTGTGAATCCCCCATTCCCAGACCCCATGGCTGCCCCAGAGCAGTGCCTGGCTGTGGGGCTGGGCTGTGCTCCCCCTGTGAATCCCCCATTCCCAGACCCCATGGCTGCCCCAGAGCAGGGCCTGGCTGTGGGGCTGGGCTGTGCCGTGCATCCCCCGGGGATTTGCCAGGGAAGGTGGGCAGCTCCTGCAGGCTCTGGGAGCGCTCCAGGCCGGGGCACAGAGGCCTGGCTGGTCCCTGTGCAGCCCAGCTCCTCCTGTCCCATCCTTTGGGGACGCTGGGGGCCAGGGACGTGCCCGTGTGTCCGTGAGCCCTGCCCGGAGCAGCGGCTGCTCCCAGCCGGGGTCATCCTGTGCCGTGTTTACCTCCGGCCTTCTTTGGGATTTCCTGTCTCCCAACAACATCCCGGGCTCGCCCAGGTGTCCCCCAGCCCCGCAGGAAGGACAAGGACAGAGCAGAGCTGCCTGCAGGCCGAGGTTCACAGGCACACCTGCGTTCCCAAGGACTTTGAGCATTCCCAGAGCTCCCAGCTGGGATGGCAGCAGGAGGGGAGGGGCAGGAAGGGACAGGAGCTGAACAGAGGGAGGTGGGAAAGCTGGGAGCCGAGGGGCAGCTGGGGGAAGTGCCAGGATCCCTGAGCCAGGCCCTTGGTGACAGTGCCTAAAATCAGGGTGTACCTGCCCGCAGCTGCTGGCTCTGGGAAAACCCCAGGACTCCCGTTGTGCTCAAGAGCCCTTGGAATGATTCTTGTTTGTGTTGAGGATGGTGAGCCTGAGACCCCCCCAGGGCTGGGCTGAGCCCCCAGAGGAGGGGTCCCTGCCCTGCTGGCACTGGGGGGCTCTGGGGTCCCAACTGTTCCAGGATTTTGTGATCTCGTGTCCGTTTCCCTTTAACTGAGGCGATTGCAGCAGGGCTGGGTGTGGAGGGCAGGGCCTGGAGCCCTCAGAGCCCTAATCCTGAGCCCTGGATCTCCAGGGATTTTCCTGTCTGGAGCTTGAGCCCAGCCCTTGGCACGGGGAGTGGGCTGGGAGCCCTCGGGGTGCCTCCAGGGAGACGTGGTGGCAGCAGGGACGTGGTGGCAGCAGGGACGGGGTGTTGGAGCACGCAGCCAGGCAGGCTCTGGCTGACCCAATCCCTGTTAACCCAGTCCCTGGGGATGTTTGGTGCCCAGTTTGGCTCCTGCCTTTCCATTTTGGGCCCTGGGCTATAAATGGCCCCTTTCCCTTTCCCTCTGCTGGTCCTGCTAAATCCAGCTGTGGCTGCCGGGCCCTGGGACCCGTGTGGGCTCCTGAAATAGCCCTGCCCTGGAGCCCCTCCTGCTTTCCACTCCGTGGCCAGGAGCCGGGCCCCGGGTGTCCCTGGAAATCCCTCAGCAGCTCTGGGAGGGGCTGCACTGTGCCCCCTGTCCCCATCACGGGGCTGGGCCAGAGTCCCCAGGATTTGTGATTCCCAGCTGGATCCAGGGGTGGCTCTGTCTGTGGGAGCCCTTCCCAGCTGGCAGGGCCTGGCACAGGGGCAGAGGGTGCCCCAGGCTGCCCCCAGCCTGCCCTGCTGAGCCTTTTCCGGGCTGTGCAGGCCTGGAAAGAGCCGCATTTGGGGTCTGGGATGGGGGGCAGGGGAGGGTTGGGATGCTCCCAGTGCTCCCTAAAGCCCCAGGGAAGCAGGAGCTGGAGGGAACCCGAGAGCAAATCCCGGGCAGGGCTGTCTGGGGAGGTGAGGGGCTGCAGTGTTAGGGTCACAGGGAGGGGGGTCAGGCTGGACGGGGAGCAGAGCTGCTGCTCCTGCAGGGGAGGCTCTGGGAGCTGTTTGCTCCTGGTCCCTGCTGGAGTGGGCAGTGCTGCTCAGCCTGTGCACGGGGCAGGGTCTCCCCTGTGCCCAATCCAAGGGGGGCTGGAGCTGCTCCCGGCGGGTGGGGGGTCCCTGCTGCCCTCTGAGCCCTCCTGTGTCCGCAGGGAGTGGGGATGGCCAGGGGCAGATCCTGCAGCGCTTCCCGGAGAAGGACTGGGAGGACAACCCCTTCCCGCAGGGCATCGAGCTGGTGAGTGGCTGGGCACCCGCGGGGGGCACCGGGGGGTGGCACAGCCCACGGGGGGGGCTGGGGGGCCGGGAGGGAGCGGGTCCCACCCGCCCCGGGTGCTCTGGAACGCTGCAGAAAGAGAGGGATCCAGCGTGCCGGCTCCTCTGCCGCCTCCCTGCTGCCCCTCCTGGAGGAGCCGGGGGTGCAGCCGCGGTTTCCACAGGGGCTGGATGGCCCCTGCCCTCCAGGCGCGGTCACTGGCTCCTGGGAGTGCTGTGGGATCAGCCCGGAGCTGGGGCATTCCTGGGTGTGCTGCTGTGGGGATCCTCCAGCTGATCCAGGAGGGTGGGATTGTTCCCCTCATTGCTGGAGTGGGGCTCATCCCAGGCCCTGCCCTGGGGCACAGTTGGAGCTCCATTCCCAGTGGAGAGCATGGGCTGGGACAGCCCCCAGGCCGAGCCCTCTGGAAGCTGCTCCACTCCCCCTGGAGTTCAGGGAATCAGGGATTGCTTTGGGTTGGAAAATCCCTGGGAGCCCACTGAGTGCCATCAGTGGTGCCAAGGCCTCCACTGCCCACATCCCCAGGTGCTGAAATCCCTGCAGGGATGGGGCCTCCACCTGCAGGGGTGGACATCCTTTTAGGTGGGATCGTGGGAATTAGGAGTTCCTGGCTGGGAGGAACCTCTGGACCCCTGGCAGTGTCCCAGGCCAGGCTGGACATTGGGGCTTGGAGCCCCTGGCACAGTGGGAAGGGTCCCTGCCCATCCTTACTCATCCCATTGTTACTGGGATTGGCAGTGTCCAGCTCCTCTTCCCATCCTGTGTCCCCTGAAATCCCAGTGCTGTTTGGGACCTTTCTGTGCTGTTTCATCCGAGGCAAAAGCACACATTTATTTTTAGTTTTCCTCTCTGAGTTTCCTGGTGTCTGCAGGGACTTGGGAACTGTCCCAAGCAGGAGCAAAGCTGCTTTTTTTTTATTTCCCCAAGGGTCAAACTGTCCAGCCAAAAAATCCCTGGAATTTAAACAATTGGAGCCCTGTGCTGTTGGGAGCCCAGGGATGGCTTCCCACAAATTCTCCAAAAGTCCTGGGGGAGCAGCACGTGGGGCTGGGCTGAAGGCAGCCCAGGAAATCCACGGGAGCCCAGCCTGGGGGGCGGGTGGGACGTGACACTGTGGTCAGGGCCCATCCTCCTCGACAGCTTTTTGGGGAAAAAAAAACCTTCCAGGGAGTGCAGGGGGGTGGAACGTGGAGCTCCTGGCTGTGTGCAATGGACAGGGGTGATTCCCAAGAGAAATGTCTCCTTTAAAGGATTGAGTTGCTCTGGGGATGGGCACAGGATGGGAATAAATCACCCTGGGAGCCCTGGAATAGTGCCAGGGTGGGGGCATTGCCAGGCTGGGGGCATTGCTAGGGGTCAGGACACCTGGTCCAGGTGTCTCCTGCTGTGGTTTGAGGTGACCCATCCTCACAGCACGTGGGGTTTTTAGGAAGCTGACTCTGTATCCCACAGCTTGGGGAGGATTCCCAAGTGGCTGGGTGGGTTCTTGGGGCCTCCCACCCCTCCTGTCTCTCAGGGTCCTGGAGTGCATCCTGGTCTGGGACGTGGCAGGGGGAATGCTGGGTGGGACCCGGGACAAGGGGGGAGGCTTAGAACTAAGAGAGGGGAGATTTAAATGGGATCTGGGGAGTTAGGGATTGCTGCCTGGGTTGGAATTGCCAGAGCAGCTGTGGCTGCCCCTGGAGCCCTGGCAGTGCCCAGCCCAGGCTGGACACTGGGGCTGGGAGCCCCTGGCACAGGGGGAGGGGTCCCTGCCCTGGGGGCACCGGGGGGCTCTGGGGTCCCTTTAACCCAACCCATCCCAGGATTTTGTGATTCCATGATCCCAACCCAGTAGCTCCCTGTGCTCTGGGGCCCTCATTCCTGCAGAGGGTGGAGAGGCTGTGGGATGGAGATGCTCAGGATGGAGAGGCTGTGGGAAACCCCCTGAGAGCCCGGGGCAGCTCTGGGGAATGCCAGGGGCTGGCACAGCCGGGCTGGGATGTGTGCCAGGGGAGTGGTGCCACCTCCTGGGCCACCTGTCCCCTTCCCTGCTGGAGCCTGTGCTGCTGGCACGGGCATCTGGGCCACGGGGGGCTGGGGCTGTGCAGAATTTGGGGTCTCTGCCATAGGGTGTGCAGAGTTTGGGGTCTGTGTGCCACGGGGGGAGCATCCCCCGGAGCTGGGGGCTCCAGCCTGGCCGTGTCCCACCCCAGGCCGGGGTTCCCTGTGGACAGGAGGGGCCGACCCCGGCCCCGCTGCCCCGCACGGGGGATTTGGGATTTCCCAGGGCGGGTGCCGCGGTGCTGGGGGGTTCCAGGAGCCCGGGGGGCTCTGCTCGGGGTCCTGGCAGCCCCCTGAGGCCGCTGCCACCCCGTGCCCAGTTCTGCCAGCCCAGCGGGTGGCAGCTGTTCCCCGAGAGGAACCCGCCCACCTTCTTCGTGGCCGTGCTGACCGACATCAACTCGGAGCGGCACTACTGCGCCTGCTTCACCTTCTGGGAGGCGCTGGAGAGCCCGCAGGTACCGGCATGGGGACAGGGGGCATGGGGACAGGGGGACATGGGGACAGGGAGATGTGGGGACACACGGACATGAAGACGTGGGGACATGGGACCAGGGGGACCCAGAGGCACAGGGACACGGGGCCAGGGCTTGGCAGTGCTGATGGGGAGGGACCCGAGTGCCTTTGGCTCTGGCATGGAGTTCTGCCTCCGCTCTGCCCCAGGACTCCAAACCCTGGCACAGGGAGCTTGGCAGAGGCAAGAGCATCCCTTAACCCCCAGCTCGGGCTGGTGTGTGTCTCCCCAGCCCCAGAGCCACGCCAGGAACGGTGAGGGCCAGGAGGAGGAGGAGGAGGAGGCGGCCTCGTCCCCCGTGCAGCCCGCGCAGCTCTTCGCCCCCAAGAGCCTGGTGCTGGTGTCGCGGCTGGACCACGCCGAGGTGTTCCGGGTGAGTGGGGAGGGCTCAGCACAGGGCAGCCGTGCTGGGGAAGGCTGCCTGCCTGTGGGAGGTGGGGGGCAGGCTGGCACAGCCCCATGGGAGCTGCCCTTGGCACCCCAGAGCCCCGGGACACGGAGCAGCTCCAGCCCCGCGCAGGGAGAGGAGTGAGGAAGGGAAGGGCACAGCCTGTGCCAGCTCTGCTGGCCCCAGGGGTGCTGCACTGTGTGCCTGGGGAGGGCTGGGAGCTGGACAGGCTGTATCCATGGGACAGGAGAAGGCTGCAGGGACAGCTTCCAGCACATTCCAGGGCCTGGAGGGGCTGCAGGAGAGCTGGGGAGGGGCTGGGGCCGGGGCTGGAGGGACAGCACCCAGGGAATGGCTCTGGGTGGGATGTGGGCAGGAATTGCTGGCTGGGCTGGAATTGCCAGAGCAGCTGTGGCTGCCCCTGGAGCCCTGGCAGTGCCCCAGGCCAGGCTGGATACTTGCACAGTGGGAAGTGTTCCCTGTGGAGTGGGAATTATCTGAAATGCAGTTTTCCTAAGCCTGGGACAGCAGAGTGGGGTCCTGCCAGGCAGAAGCTGGGCCAAATCCAAGGGCCAGGGGCACCTCAGGTGTTCCTGCCAGCTGCTCCCCTGACACTGCACAGAAACAGGTCCCAGCTCCTCATCCCAGTGCCCAGGAACCTGAGCTTCATCTTCCCTCATTATTCCCGTGGGCAGGGGTTTGTCCTGCTCTTCCCTCATTACTCCCTGGGTCAGAGCCTGCCTGGCCCTGCTCTCCAAATGCCAGCATTTGTGTTCTCCCTTTTCCTGGATGCCTGGAGGAGATGGTTGGAAACCAACACCCCGAGGGTGCCCAGAACCCAAATTCCTCAAATCCCTCATTCCCAGCTTGTCCTGAGGTCTGCCCTGTGCTGGTGCCCTCAGACTCCTCTGATCTGGGGCTGCTGCTGCTTCCCAGCTGCATTAAGCTGTTTCTGTGGGCAGGGACCCCCAGGGACCACCCAGGGCTCACCAGAGTCCAGGTGTGCTGGCAAGGGCATCACCCAAAATCTGGGCATCTCAGCCAGCCCTCACTGGGAAAGGATCTCCTCCCTTCCCTTCCTCGGGGTTTTGTGGGACTGGGAGTGCTGGGAGGCTGCAGCAGCCCAGTTCTCCCCCTCACCTCTGCTCCGGGAGCTTTGCAAAGCCCCTCGGGGCTGCTCCCACCAACCTCTGGCCTCGGAGGCGTGGAGGGGCCACGCCTGCTCTGCTGGGGTCGGTGCCGTGCTCCTGGCTGGAATATCCCATCCCAGTGGGCGAGGGGAAGCTGGAGCTGGCATTCCCAGGGTGTGACAAGCCCTGGGAATGTGCCCAGCTCCTGCTCAGCCGTGCTCTGCTCCCCCCTGCAGAACAGCCTGGGGCTGATCTACACCATCTACGTGGACGGGCTGAGCGTGTCCCTGGAGAACGTCATCGGGAACCTGCTGACCTGCACCATCCCCATCACTGGGGGGGCACAGGTGGGTCCTGCTGCCCCTGCCCTGGCTGTGCCCCTGGAGCTCCAGCCCTGTGTGCTGGCACAGAGCCCTGCTGCCTTCCCCAGTGCTTGCAGGCACAGGTCCTGCTCAGATCCTCCCTTAGGCACGGAGCTCCTGCTGCAGCCTCATGCCCTGGCTCCTGCTGCCTCGCAGGGCGTGCCAGGGGCTCCACCAGCAGCTCACGTGGGGGCTGGCCAGTGTGTGCCAGCGTTCCCTGGGCACTGCAGGGGTCTGGCTCTGTGCTCGGCCCTGTGGAGAGTGGTCACAGCCAGCTGAGAGGGCAGGGCTGGCACAGCTGTGGGGACCAGCAGGGCCAGGACAGCAGCCAGGAGTTCTCCTCGGGGCACTGGCCTGGTGCTGTGCCCGTGCCTGTGCCAGCTCCTGTGTCCATGGCCATGCTGAATCCTGTGCCAGGTCTTGTGCCAGGTCCTGTGCCCCTGTATGTGCCAGGTCCTGTGCCCATGGCCCTGCTGAATCTTGTGCCAGGTCCTGTACCCATGGCCATGCTGAGTCCTGTGCCAGGTCCTGTGCCCCTTCCCGTGGGACCTGCCCGGCTCCGGCTCCTCCTGGCGGCTCTGGCAGTGCTGCTGGAGCAGGCTCCGGAGCAGGCTGGCTCCTCCTGCCACCATGGCTCGCTGAGCTTGGCACGGATCCGTCCCCCCAGCTGGGGCAGGGTGGCTCTGAGCCCTGGGAACAGCGGCTGTGTGACAGGGGGCGGGTTGGGGGGAGCACTTCCCCGCCCCTGGTTCTCCTGCTGGCTCTCCTGCCGTGTCCAGCGCTCCCTGCCGGTGCCGTGGGCACTGCTTTCACTCCGTGCCTGTGTTTGGGGGCTCCTCTCCCATCCCCTTGTTCCTGCTGCTGTCTGTGTTTGTGGGCTCCTCTCCCCTTGTCCCTGCTGTCTGTGGCTCTCTGGGCTCCTTTCCCATCCCATTGTCTCTGCTGGTGTCTGTTTGGGGGCTCCTGTCCTTGTCCCTGCTGCTGTGTTTGTGGGTTTCTCTCCCGTCCCCTTGCCCCTGCTGCTGTGTTTGTGGGTTTCTCTCCCGTCCCCTTGTCCCTGCTGCTCTCTGTGTTTCTGGACTCCTGTC
>VXBS01007932.1:38982-49645 GCA_013400255.1 Sitta europaea
TGGTGCCCCTGCCCTGTGCCCAGGATGGGTTTGGTGCCCCTGCCCTGTGCCCAGGATGGGTTTGGTACCCCTGCCTTTTGCCAGGATGGGTCTGGTGCCCCTGCCCTGTGCCCAGGGTGGGTTTGGTGCCCCTGCCCTGTGCCAGAGTGGGTCTGGCTGCCCTGCCCTGTGCCCAGGGTGGGTTTGGTGCCCCTGCCCTGTGCCCAGGGTGGGTCTGGCTGCCCTGCCCTGTGCCAGTCCCTCTCTGGGTGGCCCCGGTGACCGGGTGTGTGTTGCCTTGCAGAGGACGATCTCGCTGGGAGCTGGGGACAGGCAGGTGATCCAGACCCCCATCAATGACTCGCTGCCCGTCAGCAGCTGCAGCGTGGCCCTGCTCTTCCGGCAGCTCGGTGAGAGTGTCCCCACCCTGACCCCTGTGTCCCGTCCCCACCCCAATGTCCCCACCCTGACCCCCGTGTCCCCTCCCCACTCCTGCCCCGTGTCCCCACCCCGCCCCCGGGGTCCCTGGGGGTCTCCTCCCTTCTGTGGCCCCCAGCTCTGTCCCAGCCGAGCCTCCCCAGCCCCGCTGTGCCATCCCTTAGCCTGGAGGGTGGGCTTGGGGCTGGGGTCTGCAGGAGCAGCCCGGGGCTGCCACTGGCCTTGTGCCCCCCAGGAAATGCCCCCAGCCCCCAGGGAAGGCCCCCAGCCCCCAAGAGGGACAGGGCACCTCGGGGAAGGGGTGAGCACACCTGGCAGTGACCAGGACCAGGAGCAGCTCTCTGGGGGCTGCTGAGCTTCTCTCCTGGCAGGATGCAGGTGTGGGGAGTGGGCTGCAGCCCGGGGGGGGATCAGGGGTCTCTGAGGGGTGTCAGAGGGACCCCCCCAGTTCCTGAGCCCCCTGCTGTGCCCTGCCCAGGCATCACCAACGTGCTGTTCCTGTTCTGTGCTGCCCTGACCGAGCACAAGATCCTGTTCCTCTCCAGCAGCTACCAGAGGCTGACGGACGCCTGCCGGGCCCTCCTGGCTCTCATGTTCCCCCTCAAGTACAGGTGAGGTTCCCAGAGCTCCAGCTGTGCCAGCTGTGCCCCTGTCCCACCCTCGGTGCCTCCCAGGGCCTGGGGAATAACTGGGAATCCTAATAACTCTCTTCTCCCAAGCAGAACGGGCTCTGGCACTGGAGGCAGTGCTGGAAAATGTTCTCTGCTCCCCAGGGCTGGGGCTGGGCCAGGGCAGGGATTGGATGGATGTCAGGGAAAGGTTCTGCCCCAGAGGGTGCTGGGGGCTCCCCAGGGAATGGGCACGGCCCCAGAGCTCCAGGAGCTGCCAGGGGTGCCCAGGCTGGGATGGCTGGGGGGTCTGTGCAGGAGCTGGATCCCTGACCCCTGGGCTCCCTCCAGCTCAGGAGGCCCCATGAGCAGCAGGGAGTGTTCCCAGCAGTGTCTGTGCTGGTGCTGGCCAGGGTTAGGGTCACCGTGGTGGCTCTGGGGGGTGGCTGGAGCCCTGCTGGCCCTGGGGAGCTGGGCATGTCCCCCAGGGAGTGGGAGCACAGCCCTGGCATCCCTGGGGCTCCTGGCAGCTCTGCCAGGGCCGGGCTGGGACAGATGGGCTGAGCTCCCTGGGCAGCTCCAGGCTGGCCTGGGCTCCCCACAGAGGCTCTTGGTGTCCCAGGAGAACCATCCTTTTCACAGGATTGTGGAATCCCTGAGCTTGGAAAAGCTCTGCAGGGTCACTGAGTGCGAGCTTGATCCCCTCCTTGTTCCCAGCCCAGAGCACTCAGTGCCACATCCAGGAATTCCTTGGACACCTCCAGGGATGGGCACTGCAACCCTTGGAGACCAGATCATCCCTTGGGGTCCTGTCCATGCCTTGGGCAGCCCCTGCCAAGGCCTGACCCCCTTTCCATGGAGAATTTTTCCTGGAATATTGGAGTTAATGGCTCTGCTATAAACCCTTTCCTTGGACAGACTTTGGTTATAACCTCAAGACCAGACAGGGATCATATAATGGAATCCCGGGATAATTTGGGTGGGCAGGGACCCCAGAGCCCCCAGGGCAGGGACCCCTCCCCCTGTGCCAGGGGCTCCCAGCCCCAGTGTCCAGCCTGGCCTGGGGCACTGCCAGGGCTCCAGGGGCAGCCACAGCTGCTCTGGCAATTCCAGCCAGCAATTCCTGCCCACATCCCACCCAGAGCCATTCCCTGGGTGCTGTCCCTCCAGCCCTGGCCCCAGCCCCTCTCAGGGCATTCCCAGGGCTGGGGCAGCCAGAGCCTTTGGGGGCCTTTGGGGCCGCTGAGGGGCTGGGGGTGCCCGGGGCGCCCTGGGCTCTGCTCTGGTGCCTGGCTGGGTGGGGCTGTGGGGCAGGGCTGCCCTGGGGCCGTGTCTGCAGCTCCTCTGAGGCTCGCTGTGGTTGCAGTTTCACCTACGTGCCCATCCTGCCCGCCCAGCTGCTGGAGGTGCTGAGCACCCCCACGCCCTTCATCATCGGCGTGCACTCCATCTTCCAGTCAGAGACCCAGGAACTGGTGAGGGGCCACGGCTGCTGGCCTGGGGCCAGGGGCACTGTGGGGGTCACGGGCTGGGGGACAGCCCCTGCCACCCCGAGGGTGCCCAGGGCTGGGGTGTGCTCAGCTGGGGTGCATCCAGGTGTCCCACACGAGCCAGGGGGAATGGGAGGGTCACCTGGGAATGGGAGGGTCACCTGGGAGTGGGAGGGTCCAGGGGGAATGGGAGGGTCCAGGGGGAATGGCTGGGTCCCTCTCTTGCTTCCCTGTCCCCACAGTGAGGGATCCCAGAGTGTTTTTGGATTTGGGGACGGGGTGGGACACAGCATGTCCAGTGAGGGATCCCAGTGTTTTTGGATTTGGGGACGGGGTGGCACATGGGGACAGTGAGTGCTCAGGGAGGGTGGGGAGGAGCCAGAGCCTGCTGCCAGCCCTTTCCTGAGCCAGCTCACCTGGAGAGCTGCCCTCACCTGTGGCACTGGGGCTGTGGGGCCGTGTCCCACTGCTGTCCCCTGCTGTCCCCTGCCAGCTGGACGTGGTGATCGCTGACCTGGACGGTGGCACGGTGACGGTCCCCGAGTGCGTGCACATCTCGCTGCTGCCCGAGCCCCTGCTGCAGCAGACCCGGGAGGCCCTGTCCATGGTCAGTGCCCCCCCGGGCCCCTCCCCACAGCATCCCCGGGCTGCCAGCAGCGTGCCCCGGGCAGGACACGCCTGAACAGGGAGCTGGGGATGGAGCGGGGCTGCTCTGCCAGCAGGATTCCTGCCTGGGGGACCTGCCCGGGGGGTCCTGTCTTGGGGTCCTGGCCTGGGGTCCTGGCCCTGTCCTGGTGTCCTGGGGTCCTGTCCGGGGGTCCTGTTCCTTTCCTGGGGTCCTGTCCCAGCCCTGGGGTATTGTCCCTGCCATGTCCCTGCCCTGGGGTCCTGTCCCGTCCCTGGGGGTCCCGTGGGGGTGGCCCAGGAGCAGCAAGGGTTCCTCTGGGAGCCTCAGTTCCTGCCTTGGGGTGCAGCTGCCCCTGCCAGGGGCCCCATTCCCAGTCCAGTGCCCCTGAAGTCCAGCAGTGCCAGAGTGGGGGGCTCCTCTGGCAGGGGCTCCCAGGAATGGCTCCCAGCCAGGAGCAGGAACCAGCTGTGGCCAGGCTGCTCCTGCTGGAGCAGCTCCTGCTGCTCCTGGGGGCACCGGGGGGGAAGCTGGCAGAGCAGGGAGCTCCCCCTTTCCTGGCATCCCACTGCCAGCCGTGCTTCCCAAGGCAGGGTCAGCCCAGCAGAGCATTGCTGACACCCCGTGGTTTGTCTCCAGTCCCCCCAGACCTCTCCCACAGGGGCTGTGGGGTCCCTGGGGAAATCTTGGCTTCTCCAGCTCAGGAGCCTGAGCTCAGTGTCCTCCCTGGGCAGGTGCTGGACCCGGAGCTGGAGGTGGCCGACCTCGCCTTCCCCCCTTCCACCATTGCCGCCTCCTCCCTCAAGATGCAGGTGAGGGGTGGGAGGGAGGGGGACCCTGGGAGAGGGGCAGTTCCCCAGGGGCAGGAGGGACNGGCTGGGGGCTTTGTGGGGGGTCTTGGCACTGCTGAGGGACCGACTGCCTGCAGCCCTGTGGTCTGGAGTCCCTCTGGCCTTGTGTCTCTGTGTCCCTGTGTCCCTGNAGGGACCCTGTGCAGTTCCCCAGAGCCATCCCAGCTCTCACACACCATTCCAGCCCTGTGTCCCTCCGAGGCCACAGCTCTGAGCCGTGGCTGGATCCTGCAGTGCCGTGGGCTGGAGCAGACAGGGAATGTCTGGGCTCCCAGCACTCCCAGAGCCCCCTCCCCTCCCAGTGCAGCTCCAGGGGCAGAGCAGTGAANCTCTGTCCCCATGTCCCCGTGTCCCCCTGTCCCCGTGTCCCGCTGTCCTGCCCCGTATGCCAGGGTGTCACCGGATCCCATTCCCGTGTCCCTCTGCCATGGCTCCTGTTCCCGAGCCCGCCCATCGCTGCCCGCGGGGGGCACAGTGGAGGCGGTGGCCCGGCCCTGGTGTGCTCGGTGTTCCCCGGTGTGCTCGGTGTCCCCGGTGTGTCCCGGTTTCCCCGGTTTCCCCGGTGTTCCCCGGTGTGCTCGGTGTTCCCCGGTGTGCTCGGTGTTCCCCGGTGTTCCCCGGTGACCCCGGTGTCCCCGGTGTTCCCCGGTGTGCCCGTGCTGACGGCCCCTTCCCCGGCAGGCGGCGTTCCTGGGCCAGCGGGGGCTCACGGAGGACGATTTCCTCACCAAGGTGCTGGAGGGCATGGCCTTCGCCGGCTTCGTCACCGAGCGCGGCGCTCCCTACCGGCCCATCGACCTCTTCGACGAGGTGAGGCGGGCACGGCACAGCCCACGGCCGGCTCTGGGGGCAGCGGGGTCTGCTGGGGTCTGCCAGGACCTGCCAGGGCTGAGCTGGACCTGCCAGGACCTGCAGGGCTGAGCGGGGTCTGCCAGGACCTGCAGGGCTGAGCGGGGTCTGCCAGGACCTGAGCGGGATCTGAGCAGGACCTGCCAGGGCCTGAGTGGGGCTGAGCAGGGTTTGCTGGGGCCNGTGCCCCTCCCTGTGCCCCACGAGCCCGGGCTGTGCCTCCCTGCTGCAGGACAAGGAGATCCGGGCCGTGTTCCTGCGCCTGTTTGCTCAGCTGCTGCAGGGCTACCGCTGGTGCCTGCACATCATCCGCATCCACCCCGAGCCCGTCATCCGCTTCCACAAGGTGAGGCTGGGCCGGGACACAGCCCTGCCTGCCGGGCAGTGCCCNGGTGAGGCGGGCACGGCACAGCCCACGGCCGGCTCTGGGGGCAGCGGGGTCTGCTGGGGTCTGCCAGGACCTGCCAGGGCTGAGCTGGACCTGCCAGGACCTGCAGGGCTGAGCGGGGTCTGCCAGGACCTGCAGGGCTGAGCGGGGTCTGCCAGGACCTGCAGGGCTGAGCGGGGTCTGCCAGGACCTGAGCGGGATCTGAGCAGGACCTGCCAGGGCCTGAGTGGGGCTGAGCAGGGTTTGCTGGGGCCTGAGTGGGATCTGCCAGGACCTGAGCAGGACCTGCCCGGGCTGAGCGGGGTCTGCCAGGACTTGCCGGGACCTGCCAGGGCTGAGCTGTACCTGCCAGGACCTGCCAGGGCTGGGCTGTGCCTGCCAGGACCTGCCCTGGGTCTGGGGAGGCTCTGCAGCCGCTCCTGTCCCCCCTGCCCTCCCCAGCTCGTGGCCTACGAGGTGAAGCGCATGAAGGCAGAAGAGGGGAACAAGCAGAAAATCCTGAGGCACATCAAGGAGCTGGCAGAGAAACTCTACAAAAACGTGAGAGCTGAGCCCGGGGAGAGCCTGGGCTGCAGCCCTGGTCCCTCTGTTCCCCCTCCATGATGGTGATGCCACCATGGGGTCAGGCACACCCTCACCTGCCCAGAGGTCCTGGGGCTGGGATTCCCTGGTTTTATGGGATCAGGAATCCCTGGGACTGGAAAAGCCCTCCTGGCCCAGCCAGTCCCAGCTGTGCCCCATCCCCACCCTGTGCCCAGCCCAGGGAACTCAGTGTCACCTCCAGGAATTCCCTGGACACCTCCAGGGATGGGCACTGCACCCCTGCCTGGGCAGTGCCAAGGGCTGCCCACCCTTCCCGGGGTTTGGGGGAGCAGATCTCAGGGACTGGGGGAGGAGATCCTGGGGCTTGGGGGAGCAGATCCTGGGGCTCAAAGATTCCGAGGAGAATTGGAATCCCAGATTCTGGGAGCAGAGCAGGGGGTTGA
This sequence comes from Sitta europaea, assembly GCA_013400255.1. Lineage (NCBI taxonomy): Eukaryota > Metazoa > Chordata > Aves > Passeriformes > Sittidae > Sitta > Sitta europaea. Next base: position 45,197 of record VXBS01007932.1, read on the forward strand.
GGGCTCCTGTGCTGGGAGGGGACCCAGGAGGGTGACCCTGGTGCTGAGAGCAGCCAGGAGGGGACACAGGGGGTGACCCTGGGGCTGAGAGCAGCCAGGAGGGGACACAGGGGGTGACCCTGGTGCTGAGAGCAGCCAGGAGGGGACACAGGGGGTGACCCCAGGGCTGAGGCTCTGACAGGAGGGGACACACAGGGGGTGACCCCGGGGCTGACAGCAGCCGTGCCCCGCAGGAGAACCCGTACCCCGCCGTGGCCATGCACAAGGTGCAGAAGCCCACCGAGGGCTGCCACCTGCGCCTGCACCAGCGGCCCTTCCCGCGGCTGGACGAGGGCACGGTGCAGTGGATCATCGACCAGGCCACGGCCAAGCTGCAGACGGCCCCGCCCGCCGTCCGCGCCGAGAAGAAGTGCATGGTGCCCTCGGGACCCCCCATCGGTACGTGGGGACCCTGCTTTGGGGGGCTGCTGGAGCCCCCGGGACCCCCTTGGTGTGTGGGGCACGGGGGGACCCTGCTTTGGGGGGCTCCTGGAGGCTGTGTTGCCCTCAGGACTCCCTTGGTGTGTGGGGCACGGGGGTCCCCGTCCTGGGTGACCCCACAGCAGTAAGACATGGAGAAACAGCAGCTCCAACCCCCTTGGGCTCCCATGAGGGCCCCGTGGTCACCTGGGGCAGGGGGACACCGTGTCCCCACCGTGGGCGGGGGTCCCACCCCGCCGGGGCTGACCGGGATCCGTCCCCAGCCGCCATCCTGGAGCGCAATGGGAATGCCCTGGCCAACAGCGCCCGGCGCCTGGAGGTGGTCAGGAACTGCATCTCCTACGTCTTCGAGAACAAGATGCTGGAGGCCAAAAAGGTGGGGGGAGGCTGGGACTGGGGTCAGTGTCCTCTGTGGGTGGTCCCTGTCCATGGCCACGTCCCTGCTGGTTGGCTTAGGGTCAAAAAGTCACAGAATCACAGAGTTCCTGAGGTTGGGAAATCCCACTGAGCTCAGCGTGTCCAACCATCCCCAGGCCACCACTGACCCTGTCCCCAAATGCCACATGGCTTTGAAATCCCTGCAGGGATGGGCACTGCACCCCTGCCTGGGCAGTGCCAAGGGCTGCCCACCCTTCCCATGGGGAGATTCCTGCTGCTGTGCCCCTGAGCCTGCCCTGCCCAGCCTGAGGCCCTTCCCTCTGCTCCTGGCCCTGTCCCTGGGAGCGTATTCCCATTCCCACCCCAGTACCAGGACCACGGAGCCATTTGGAATGATGGGAGCCCATCAAGTCCCACCATTCCCCACCACTGCCCCACGACACTGAGACTTTGCCCGGTGGCCCCACCCAGCTCAGCTCCACCGCTCCATCCCCCCGTGCCCCTCTCCTCCTCCCCCCGCACACCGGGCGTTTCTCCTGCTTTGCCGCGGTGTTGGAGCTCCCCCGTGCGAGCCTTTGGAGCCCGTGTGCTGGGCGAGCGCTGCCCGGGCCCCGTGCCAGCCCAGGCTCTGTGCCCGCAGCTGTTCCCGGCCGTGCTGCGTGCCATGAAGGGCCGGGCGGCGCGGCAGTGCCTGACGCAGGAGCTGCACCTGCACGTGCAGCAGAACCGCGCCGTGCTCGACCACCAGCAGTTCGACTTCGTCATCCGCATGATGAACTGCTGCCTCCAGGTAGGGCAGGGCCTGGGGGGCTCCTCCTTCCCGGGGGTCGGCCTGGGGGTGTCCCCTTGTCACCCGCTGTGGGAGCTGTGATGTGCCAGGACGGCCGGGGCAGTGCTCGGGCGAGATCTCTGAGGTGGAGGTTTGAAGTTTATTCCATAGGGTGTGGGTGAAAGAGCCCAGCTCAGAGTTAGCTCAGAGAACAAAGAGAGCAAGAGAGGAGTGGTAAGAGAGAAGAGAGTAAAAGCCAGAGAGCGAGCTCTCCTTTTACAATGACTTATATCTCTTTCTGTGTTGAGTAATCTACTTTCTCATTAACCAATCAAGTATCAAATACAAATTTTCTATATTTAAATACGTTCTATAGGAATCGCTACATTACCATGTTTTACTCTGTTCTAATCTAAATCTCATCGAGGGACATTTCCTGCCAGGCCAGGGAAGAAGGGTCTGCTCTGGTTTTGGTGTGTGTGATTGTAAATTCAATTCCTAACAAAGAGAGAAACACCTTTGGTCAGCCAAAGTTCTATAAACATTCAAACAAACACTGCTTTCATTTCAATGCCTCTTCTAGTTTCTGCATTCTTAACATCTTTGGCTAAATAGTCATATTTATAGGACTTTCCTGTTTTTTCCTTTCCAACACCCCACCCCGTGCCTTTCCCCAGGACTGCACGGCCATGGACGAGCACGGGATCGCCGCCGCGCTGCTGCCGCTGGTCACCGCCTTCTGCAGGGTGAGTGAGGCCCTGTGCCCCTCCAGAGCCCTCAGGGTCACCCTGAGAGGGGGCACAGGCTGCAGGGGGGTGTCCCCTTGTCAGCCTAGAACCTTCCAGGCTGGCCAGGGAGGCTGCAGCACCTGTGTGGGGGAAGGAGGTTGCTCTGGAATTGCCAGCGTGATGCCATGGTCAGGCTGGGCTGGGCTGGGCTGAGCCTCTGGGTGGGCTCTGAGCAGGAGCATTTTCAGGGAGTGCTGGAGGAGCTCTGGTGCAGATATCCCTCCTGCCTGCCCAGGGCTTTGCCAGTGGGTGGCTGGAGGAGCAGGGGTACCCGGGTGGAGAGCTCATCACACAGGCTGTGTTTAGATGGACCTTTCCCACCTCCTTCCCCAGAAACTGAGCCCTGGCATCACCCAGTTCGCCTACAGCTGCGTGCAGGAGCACGTGGTGTGGACCAACATCCAGTTCTGGGAGGCCATGTTCTACTGTGATGTGCAGAACCACATCCGGGCCCTCTACCTGGACAGCGCTGAGGAAAACCACACCGAGCAGGTGGGGCTCTTCCCAGAGGGCTGGGGCCCAGCATGGGGCTGCAGAAACATGGAATGGTTGGGTGGGAGGGACCCCAGAGCCCCCCCAGTGCCACCCCTGCCAGGGCAGGGACCCCTCCCGCTGTCCCAGGGTGTCCAGCCTGGCCTGGGACATTCCAGGGATCCAGAGGCAGCCCCAGCTGCTCTGGGCACCCTGTGCCAGGGCCTCTCACTCTCTCAGGGAGGAACTCCTTCCTAATATCCCACTTAACCCTGCCTCTGGCAGTGGGAAGCCATTCCCTGTGTCCTGTCCCCTTGTCCAAAGTCCTTCTCCAGTTCTCTTGGAGGTGCTGGAGTCTGAGTCTCATCCATACAGCATCTTTGTGCAGCTGCTCTGGGAATTGCAGCCCAGCCTGCTCAGATGAGGACGAGGGGCTGCACCCCAGCTCTGGGGGATCCCCGTGGCTCTGTCCAACCCCCATGCCCTTCCCCTGGCCCAGGAGAGCCCGGAGCAGCCGCAGGAGGCCAAGTCAGCGCTGGAGATCGCCTCGGAGCAGCTGCGGCTGTGGCCCACGCTGAGCCGGGAGAAGCAGCAGGAGCTGATCCAGAAGGAGGAGAGCACGGTGTTCAGCCAGGCCATCCACTACGCCAACAGGATGAGCTACCTGCTGCTGCCCCTGGACACCAGCAAGAACCGCCTGCTGCGCACCTCGGGCCTGGGCGACGTGGAGAGCGTCAGCAACAGCTTCGTCACCAACAGGTGCCCGGCCCGGGGACACTGGGGGTCCTGGGAGGCACAGCCCCGCTGGGCACAGCCCCCGGGGGGGCTTGGCTGCTGGCCCTGCTCCCTGCTGGCCCTGGAGCAGAGGGGGCTGCAAGGGTTGGTCCCAATCCTGGCCGTGCGGGGATGCCAGGAGTGTGTCAGGATTGAGGGGATCATGGTGCCTGGGGAGGGTTCTGGGAGTGGGAGCTGGGCTGGGATTCCTGTGGGGAGTGGGAACAGCCCTGGGATCCTGGGAACAGCCCTGGGATCCTGTGTGGAGTGGGAGTTCTCCTGGGTTTTTATCAGGAGTGGCAGCTCTCCTGGGATCATAGCAGAAGTAGGAATTCTGCTGTGTTCCTAAGAGGAGTGGAAGCTCTCCTGGGTTTTTATCAGGAGAGTGAGCTCCCCCGGGATCATATCAAGAGTAGGAATTCTGCTGTGTTCCCATAAGGTGTGGGAGCTCTCCTGGGATCCTGTGAGGAGTGGGAGCTCCCCAGGGATCCTGTGAGGAGTGGGAGCTCTCCTGGGATCCTGTGTGGAGTGGGAGCTCCCCAGGGATCCTGAGGGGAGTGGGAGCTCTCCTGGGTTTTTGCCAGGAGTGGGAGCTGCCCCGGGTCGGTGGTGGGCTGGCCCTGGCCGGGCTGCCCGGGGCTGACCCCGCCCGCTCCCGGCAGCATCGCGGGCAGCGTGGCCGAGAGCTACGACACCGAGAGCGGCTTCGAGGACGCCGAGAGCTCGGACGTGGCCAACTCGGTGGTGAGGTTCATCAACCGCTTCGTGGACAAGGTGTGCACCGAGAGC
>VXBS01007932.1:65854-76828 GCA_013400255.1 Sitta europaea
CGGGGATGGAGGGACAGAGCCCTGCAGCCCCGGGGATGGAGGGACAGAGCCCTGCAGCCCCGGGAGGGGAGGGACAGAGCCCTGCAGCCCCGGGGGTGGAGGGGGACAGCGCGGAGCACCGGGACCATCCCGCATCGTTTCCCACCGTGGAGCCGCTCCCAGCCGCGCACAGAACGGGAATGCTGGGGCTGCTGGGACGCTGCAGGCGCTGGCTCCGTGTCCCCGCGGGGTCCCCGTCCTGCTGGGGGCCCTGTCCTGGCTGGGACAGTCTCTCCCTCCAGGCTGGCTGTCCCTCCCGGGTGCTGTCCCTCTGTCTCTGGTGGGACCAGCGCAGCCCCGGGATGAGGGTCCCCTCTGGCTGCAGCCGCTCGGGGCTGGCACAGGGCTGGGATCAGTGGCCCTGCAGGTGCCGCGCGGTCTCTGCAGGGTCTCCTTTGCACAGGTCACACCCCCCGCCCCCCTCAGGGCTCTCCTCCCTCCCAAGCCCCCCCGCGGTGCCCCCTTTGTGCTCTGCCTGTGCCCAGCCCTGGGGGCCCGGGGAGCAGCTCCTGTCCCTGTCCCTGTCCCCCCCGCTGCTGCTGCCCCTCAGTGCCGGGGGTCTCTCGGTACCGAATCGGCTCCTGCAGCCCCCCCCTCCCCCAGGTGTGAACTGGGGGCTGCAGTGTGGGGAGACCCCGGGGGCACCGTGGGGTCACTGTGGGGTCACTGCTGCCCCCCGGGACCCCCCAGGACTGACACCCCCGGCTCTGCCAGTCCCTCCACCCATCTCGTTTTTAAAGTCCAGCGTTTTATTTCAGTGCAGAGCTCTTTGTACAGTCGCCCTGTTCCTCTGTACCACCCTGGCTGTGCAGGTGTAACACGGAGGTTTTGTAACTTACCCGAGCAGTTGTAGATTATTGAAGTTTCTGTACATTGTGTCAAACATGCAGAGTCCTTGTATTGTATTTGTGCCTAGAGGAAAAGGTTATTCTATAAAGAGAAAACTAACGGAATTTAATAAAAAAATTAATATGAGAGACGCTCCTTTTGCCTGGCAGAGCACCGGGAAACCCGGCAGGGCCTGGGGCCACCGCAGGGGACTCGGCTGTCCCCGCGTCACAGGCAGAGCTCCTGGGTCCTGGCACAGTTGGCACAGGGACCCTTGGGCTGGATCCGCTCCAGCCGGGGGGATTTGGGATGTGGGGCCAGGAGCAGAGGGAAGGGCCTCAGGCTGGGCAGGGCAGGCTCAGGGGCACAGCAGCAGCAATTTCCCCATGGGAAGGGTGGGCAGCCCTTGGCACTGCCCAGGCAGGGGTGCAGTGCCCATCCCTGCAGGTGTCCAGGGAATTCCTGGAGGTGGCACTGAGGGCTCTGGGCTGGGCACAGGGTGGGGTCTGGCACTGCCTGGACTGGGATTCGCTTTTCCAGCCTCAGGGATTCCGTGATTCCATCGGATCAGGAATTCCATCGGGGTTCCCGCCCATCCCAAAGCCCCCTTGGCACCCTCAGCGTGTCCTGCAGGATGGAGGAACCCAGCACTGGCATGTGAATTTTGAGCTTTTATTGATAGTTGGAATTTACAGCCTAAAACTGACAACATAGAGAGAGAGATGCAGACTTTTTTTCCTTTTTTTTTTTTCTTTTCGTCGCTTTTTTACAAAAAAAAAAAAAACAAAAACCCAAACCAAAAAACCAAAATAACCAAAAAAGCCACCAGCATCAGATTTACAATATAAAAGTTTTGACAGTAGAGAGACTAAAGTACATCTGGAATTACTCAGAAAAATAAACAGGGAAAAGGCAGTAATTTCAAATTTGTCCCTCGTATTTACACATAATACACAGACATTGCTTACAAAGACCCGGATCCCAGTTTAAGGGCAGTTGGCATCGTGAGAAGGCTCCCCCGGCAGCGCCCCCCGCCCGCCCGGCCCGGGCCGGGAGCGGATCCCGGGATTCCCCGCGGCCCCTCCGTGGTTTTATTGCTTTGTGGGGCCGGTGGTCGTGGAAAAGGCATCGAGTCCCCCCCGCTCGCTGCCCCCGCCGGGACACCCCCATCCCTCGGGAATGCCCCCGGGAATTGCCGGGACGTGCCCGGGGCCAGCGCAGATTTTCAGGGAGACTCCGCTCGGGACACCGCGGCGGGATTTGGGAAATCCGGGCTGGGCCCCCCTGCGACATTCCCAAATCCATGAATTCCACCCCCACGGCGGCAGTGCCTCCCCCCGCGCGGGCTGTTGGATTTCTGGGAAAAAGAAATTTTTCGTGCTCAGGGAAGGCTCCGGCCCCCATCCCACAGCCTGGAACCGGCTCTGCCTCAGCCGGGGCGTGGGCAGCGCAGAGCTGCCGCTCCCAAGGCTTTTCCCAAAGTGAGCCAAGGCCAGGAGCCAGGCACGGCCTGGGAAGGGCACGGAGCCCTGGGATGGGCACGGAGCCCGGGCAGAATCCGCTCCCCAGGACTGGAGGATTTGGAGCCAAGGGGGGATTTGCTGGAGCAAACTCCCCCTGCAGGGAAAGCACCAGGAACCCCCGGGGATCGGGATGAAGGAAAGGTTTGGAAAATGTCCCATCAAGGGGAACGCCTGGAAAACTCCACATTCCACCCCAATTCTCCTCAAGTGCCGCTGCAGCCGGGTCGGACAGGGAAGGCAGAGACAGAAACAGGGAAAGGGAAAATCCAGGACTTCCTCAGGCCACCCTGGGACGGCTCCAGCCTGGAACAGCCTCTCCCACCCGGACAAAACGGAACAGGGATAAAATTCAGGGAAGGACTCGCTCCATTCTCAGCCCTGGGACCCCTGGAATTCCCAGCCCTGCCCAGCACTTGGGACTGGGATTGGGACTGGATGGATTTGCACTGACGGAGCCGTTGGGAAGGTGCAAATCTCCTGCTCCAGGAGATCCCAGCAAAGCCAAAAGCTCTGGGAAAAATGGGATTCGGGTGAGTTTAGAAATCTTTGCAATAAATTTTTATAAATATTCCCTATTTACAGCAAACACTGGGGATGGGAGCGTGGGGAGGAGGGAGGAGCCAGGGACACGCTCGGAGCAGCTCCTGTCTGTCCCAGGGTCCCCTGCTCCCATTCCAGGATCCAGCCCCTCTGGAATGCTCCTGCCTGTTCTCCAAGGCTGGGGGATGAACCAGCTGCCTCCTCCCCTGAAATCCCAAGGATTTTAATCCCAAAGTCTCTCCTCGTCCATCTCGTGGTCCAACCTTGAGTCACGGCCTCAGCCAAAGGGGAAACCCACGGGAAAGGTTCCAGCTCCTTGGGAATGGGGGTCAGGGCCTGCTCCTAAACTGGCCAAAAAGCCACAAACCCGGGAAGGCCCGGCTGGAAAGGGGATCCCAACCAGGGAAAGGGGATCCCAGCCAGGGAAAGGGGATTCCAGCCAGGGAAAGGAGATCCCAGCCAGGGGGATCCCAGCCAGGGAACCCCCAGTCCAGCCCCGGAGTTCCTGATCCCAGCCCTGCTCCCAGCCCAGCTCCAGGTCTAAGGCTGGGCCCAGCTCTGCCCCCTCAGCATTCCCGGGATTTCCCCCTGGCTGCCAGGGAAGGGAAGGACAAACAGGGAAAATCCTCGGGGATTTCTCTGGGACTGCCTGACAGAAAATCCCTTTCCCTTCCACAAACCCCACATCCAGCAGGGGAATGTTTCTATTCCAAGGGGGCAGGGAATATTTACAGGCCCGGGAAGTTTTCATTTAAATTCCATTAAATAATAAAATATTTGGGATTAAACATGAATTCCCTTCCGTTGGAAGATCAGGACTCACCCTTCTCTCTGGGGCTCTTAAAGCCAGGTCTGAACCAGACAGGGACCCAGGCTGGGACACTGGGAAGGGTGGACTGGGATTACTGGGATGGGTGAACTGGGACACTGGGATGAACTGGGATATGGGGATGGGCTAACTGGGATACAGGGATGCACTGGGATGCACTGGAATACTGGGATGAACTGGGATACTGGGATGATGCACTGGGGTACTGGGATACTGGGATGATGCACTGGGGTACTGGGATGATGCACTGGGATACTGGGATGATGCTCTGGGATACTGGGATGATGCACTGGGGTACTGGGATGATGCTCTGGGATACTGGGATGATGCACTGGGATACTGGGATGATGCACTGGGATACTGGGATGCACTGGGGTACTGGGATGATGCACTGGGATACTGGGATGATGCTCTGGGATACTGGGATGATGCACTGGGATACTGGGATGATGCTCTGGGATACTGGGATGCACTCCCTGGGCTAAGGGGCCGTGAGGCGCAGGGCAGGAGCAGACCGGGAATCCCGGCTGGGTTTAGGGCCCTGGGGCAGTGGGAATTGAAGGCTGTTTGTTAATTAGCGGCTGTTCATTACTGACTGTTAATTGCTGTTAATTACTGGCTGTTAACTGACGGGGGCGAGGGCTCCCTCCAGGAAGTGCCCGAACAGCCCCGCGAGCTGGGAGAGCCCCCGGGAGAGAAAGGTGTGGGGAAAACTGCAGGTGTGGAGAGGAGCGGGATGAACACGGGAATGGACTGGAAACGACCGGGATCCAGGGGAGGGGAAAAGGGGAGGGGAGGGATTTTCCCCACAAAGCCACTTGTCCGGATTCTGCCGTGGCCAGTTAGACACAGGCTGGAGTCTGAACATTCCTGGGAGGAGAGAGGGGAGCAGGGAAGGAGCTGAAGTGTCCGTGCGAAGTCACTGCCAGGAGTGGGAACAGGGAGGTGAGCAGGGAATGGCAGCAGGGAGCTGGGAATGGCAGCAGGGAGCTGGGAATGGCTGCAGATATTTGGGAATGGCAGCAGATATCCGGGAATGGCTGAGGGAGCTGGGAACGGCAGCAGGGAGCTGGGAATGGCTGCAGATATTTGGGAATGGCAGCAGATATCCGGGAATGGCAGCAGGGAGCTGGGAATGGCAGCAGGGAGCTGGGAATGGCTGCAGATATTTGGGAATGGCAGCAGATATCCGGGAATGGCTGGGGGAGCTGGGGACGGCAGCAGGGAGCTGGGAATGGCTGCAGATATTTGGGAATGGCAGCAGGGAGCTGGGAATGGCAGAGGGAGCTGGGAATGGCTGCAAGGCCCATGGAACAGACATGAGGATCAGAGAACTGCAAGGCCCAAGGGAAGGACTCCAGGGAGCCAGGGAAGCATTCCAGGGAGCCAGGGAAGGATTCCAAGGGCCAGGGAAGCATTCCAAGGGCCAGGGAAGGACTCCAGGGAGCCAGGGATTCACAGGAGGACACAGAAGGCACACGAGGACCATGGAACAAGGGAACTCCAGGCCCAGCTCTGGGCTCTGGAGTGGAGCAGCCAAAATTCCCAGTCCCAGCACCCCAAGGGCCACTCGAGGTTCTCCAGCAGCAGTTTGGGAAAGCAGAGAGTGGGAGAAACGTTTCCATGGAGAGAAGGTCTCCAGGGATGTTCGCTGTGCCTGTGGATAACTCCCTTCCATGCTGGATCCATGAGATCCAGCCAAAGGCACCAAACCCTGCAGGGGAATCCCTACAGCATTCCCAGAATTCCTACAAAGCTCTGCAAAACTACCTCTGAGCATCAAAGTTACAGGAGGAAGGATTTTTTTCCTTGTTTCCATCTATCCAAGGAATTTGAGGGAATCAAAAATAGAAGGGAAGGCTCTGCCCTCCAGAAAAGCCCCGAATTCAGGGAGAGAGGAAAATCCCTCTCCTCCCATCAGCATCAAATACAAAAATACACTTTCCATGGGAATATCCCACTGCTGGGAGAGGTGAGGCCCACCAGGGAATACTGGGAATTCTGTACAAATCCCGCTGGGAGCTGGGACACCACAGAGCCCTTCCTGGCTGAGGTAAGAGAGGTTCAGGTGAGCGAAGCCACCGGGCAGGAGCCGAACTGTTCCTTTTCCATTGGCTCGTCCCAGAGTTCAGCCCTAAACACAGAACTCCCACCGGGGCGGGTAAAGCCGGGGCCAAAGCTCTCCTTGTCAGCCCCAACGCAGCTGCTGGAGTCAGAGCCGCTGGCCAGGAGGACAGCAGGGGCCCGCGGCCCAACCCCTGCTCCAGGATCCCAGAGTGCCTGGGAATGCCGGAGCCGGCCGGCTCCCCCACTGCTGCCACTGCCACGCCAATTAACACCGCGGGATTCATTAACTGCTGCGCTCCAGAGCCCCTTCCCGACCAGGAACACCCCAAGGGAAAAACCCCAAACAGGGACAACAGCCACATTAACCCCTCCGTGCCCGGGGTGCACAGCCCGGCCCGGGGCAGGGGCAGAGCTCGGGCACTCCAGGCTGGCACAGTCCTGTCCCTCGGGATTCCAGGCTGGCACAGTCCTGTCCCTCGGGATTCCAGGGTGGAACACTCCTGTCCCTCGGGATTCCAGGGTGGAACACTCCTGTCCCTCGGGATTCCAGGCTGGCACACTCCTGAACCCCGGGGGAGAACATGGGGAAGCAGTGCAGGATGGAGCCAGGGCAGGGCAATGGGAAATGGCAGGAAGAGCTCCCAGTCCCAACCCCTGCAGCAGCTGCTGGCGAGGACAGCACCAGGGATTCTCCGAGGGCAGCACCAACCCAGCCAGCCCCAGTTTAAACCAGTTCAGAGCCAGCCCGGGAGGGACATGACAGCGGGAAGAAGGGTACAGCCTGGATACACCTGGATACAGCCTGGATACAGCCTGGATACAGCTGGATAGAGCCGGGAGACACCTGGATATAGCTGGATACAGCTGGGATACAGCCTGGATACACCTGGATACAGCTGGGATACAGCTGGATACAGCTGGGATACAGCTGGGATACACCTGGACACACCTGGGATACAGCCTGGATACAGCTGGGATACACCTGGACACACCTGGGATACAGCCTGGATACACCTGGATACACCTGGGATACACCTTGAGCCCTTCACTAAGCACCACACTCCAGTTTTTCCAATAGATTAATTCCATTTTTTCCCATCCGTTCTGTTTTTTTCTGATAGATCAATTCTAGTTTTTCCAATCAATTCCATTTTTTCCAACAGATTAATCCTGGTTTTTTCCAATCAGTTCTGTTTGTTCCAATAGATCAATTCCCGTTTTTTTCTGACAGATCAATTCCCAGCCCACCCAGTGGGGCAGAGAGGTCCCCTCAGGACTGGGGGAGGGGGATCCCCGAGGGGTCGGGATTTCCAGGCCTGTCCCAGTCCCCAGGGACTGTCCCTGCTCAGTCTGGCTCTGAGTGATCCCGGGACGGCTCGGGAGCAGCGGGGAGTGCCCGGGATGGGACTGGGACTCTGGGATTGCCCTCAGCTGAGCTTTGGGAACCCCTGCCCCTCGCCCCACCCCTCACCGGCAGCCTGGGACCGGGCACGGCCAAGCCCCTTGCAGCAGACGCCGAGGGCAACACTAACTGGGGTTTGTTTGGGGCTTTGTGGTTTGTTTTTCTTTTTTTTTCAATCTGCACCTCCCCAGGGTTCTCACTGTACTGGGATAACCCCAGCTCCCAGTGCTCCCAGTGCCCCCAGTGCCCTTGGCCAGGCTCTCCCTGTACAGATAACCCCAGCTCCCAGTGTTCCCAGTGCTCCCAGTGCTCCCAGTGCCCCCAGTGCCCCTGGCCAGGCTCTCCCTGTACAGGTAACCCCAGCTCCCAGTGCTCCCAGTGCTCCCAGTGCTCCCAGTGCCCCTGGCCAGGCTCTCCCAAGGCCCGGGTGTGTGTGGCTGAAGAGCCATGGGATGACAGAGCTGTGCCACCCTCAGCAGCCCCGGGGGAGACCCCAGCCCCAGGGACCCCCCCGGCTGTGGGGATTCCAAGCACCAGGGCGGAGGGAGAGCCCCAAGTGGGACCCGGAGCCGAGCAGGGCCAGGGGGCCAGGGGATTCCATCCTCAGAAGCCAGGAGATCCTGCTCCAGCCCTGGGAGCACAGGGAGAAGGCAAAGCCCAAGTGGGACACTGCAAGCCCTCTGGGGGATGGGAAGCTGTGCCTTGGAAGGATTTCCTGCTCCTGGCTCCCCACAAAGCCACTGGAGCCAGCTGAGGAGCAGGCTCGGCATCAGCCCCAGGGCAGTGGGGAGGTGGAATAGCTGAGAGCCCCAGTCCCAGCCTGGAGGGATGATCCACAGGCACAAAAGCTGGGATTCGTGCATCCCCACAGGTGTGACCCAGCCCCAGTGATGTGTCTCAGCACTAAAGCAATAAATTAACCCCCGGGAACGAGCTGTGGTCGGATCTGGATATGCCCGAGGACAGTATTATTATAATCATTATTATTCATATAATTATTATTATTATTAAAGCTCTCACTGGCACTCAGGAAGGCACGGACAGCCCGGGGTTCCTGCTGCCCCACCCTGCCCAGGTGGAATCGCTGCTCCCCCAGGTGGAGCCCTGCCCTGGCCCTCAGGGCTCCAGCCAGGCTGCACCAGCACGGGGACCCTTCAGCTTCCATGGGATCAGCTCTGGGGCCCCAAGAATGCCCCAGGGGAAGCCCAGCACAGCTCTAGCACCAATCCTTGGAAAATTAAGACTTCAATGTGTCTCCAGTCAGGACCTCAAAGCCACTGATGCTGTCTGAGAGTCCTGGCTGGAGTGGGATTGATCCCTGAACACCAAGCGGGGGAAGCAAAGCACAAAGTGAGAATTTTGTTTTTTCCCCTCCCAGTGCAATTAACTTTAAATTATTAATGTCAAATTACACGGAGTGAGTGAAAACTTCCAGAACAAGAGCCCTGCACCATGTGATTCCCAAGGAATTGGGGCTGGGGCACAGCCCAGCCCTGCCAGCAGCACACGAGTGGCCCACAGCCCCAGTGACCTCCAGCATCCCAGTAACCTCCAGCATCCCAGTAACCTCCAGGATCCCAGTAACCTCCAGGATCCCAGTGACCTCCAAGATCCCAGTGACCTCCAGGGCCCCAGTGACCTCCAGGATCCCAGTGACCTCCAGGGCCCCAGTGACCTCCAGGACCCAAATAACCTCCAGGACCCAAATATCTTCCAGGACCCAAATATCTTCCAGGACCCCAGTGACCTCCTGGGCCCCAGTTCCTGGGATCCACGCCCTTCCCCCTGCCAGCAGAAGGGACCTGGGCACACAGGGCTGTGGGAAGGGCTGTGGGAGCAGCCCCAGCCCCACAGTGGGGACAGCTCTGTCCCCTCACTGCCCTGCCAGCCCAAACGCCTCCCAGAGCAGCTGTCTGGCTCCCTGTGTGCCCAGCTCCAGCCCCTACTCCAAAGGCAGCATTTTCCAGGGTTCCACATGCCAGGGGGTCCAGCTCAGCTGCCCCAGTGCCCCTGCTGTGCCCCCCAGGCTGGGCTGGCAGTGGCATTCCCGGGAGCAGGCTCCAGCCCGGGCACATCCCAGCTCCCAGCTCCAGGTGCTCCCCTCACCTGGCCCTGCTCTCCCCTGCCCCCGAGGGACCCGGGCGTCCCTTCCCACGCTGTCATCACCAGGTACAAAGTGCAAAAGTGTTGCTGTTCCTGCATCCATTAAAAACTTTAAAAACAGAACAAAACAAACAGAAAAAGGAATTCCATCATCAATTGCAAATACATTAATTCAGTCTCCAAAGAGCCAGCAAAGCCCTGGTCAGCTCCTGGCGGGCAGGGTCCCGGCCGTGGGCAGGAGAGGCCCAGCCCAGCCCCTGCCCTGGCGCACAGAGTCCATGGAGAGCCCGGAGCAGCGCTGGCATGCAGGGCCAGCCCCTTCCTGAGCCCGGCCAACCCCAGCCAAGCCCTCCCCGCTCCCTCCCACGGAAGTGTTGGCATTCCTGCTCTCCTGTGAAATGTTTCTGGTAAGGCTTTATTGCTCTACAAAGCGGTGCAAAGGCTGCCCGAGGGCAGCTCCATCAGGAACTTTGGTCACACGGCTGCGGGATTTGTGCGCTGGCCCCGGCCGCCGCTGGACCTGCTACCTTCCCCAGAGAGGCTGAACACTGTGTGCAATAACACTGGGAAAACAGCACTGACCCCCAAATCCGGAACAGAAACCAGGGGCACGGGGAAGGGGACAACTCAACTCAGGCAGAAGGCTTGGGAAGAGCCCGTCATTCCCGTGAGGACTGAACTCAATGCTACATTTCGACAATGCCGAGTGTCTTTCCGAACGGATCGGTGCTGTTGGATCTGCGTGTCTGGTCCTGAACGCCAGCTCGCTCTCATCAATGCAGCATTTATTAAAAAATAAAATTAAAATGAAAAAAAAAATAATAATAAAGAATTGACAAATTGCATCACCAGGGAGCAGCCTGGCCTGGCTCACACACACGTCCCGGGGCGGCGGCGGCGGCATCAAGCGGGGCCGTTCAACGTGGCTTCGGGGCAGGGCAAGGCCTCCTCACTCCTGCAGGGACACAGGGAGCAGCCTCAGGGACACGGGACAGCCCAGCCCTCCCGGGAATGCCTCCTGCTGGCACCCGAGCCCTCCCTCCGGCTGGGCTGTGTCTGCCCTGTGAAGCGTTCTCGGCTCCCCGTGGAGAAACTCCCCCAGTCCCCCGTGGAATATTGCAGGGAAAAGCAATTGTGGAATCAGGGAATGGCCTGGGTGGGTGTGGGGGGGTTAGGTCCTTTCCCACTGTGGTGGGGTTTCGTTTTTGTTAATAAAATTTCTTTAGACCTTTCAAAGTTTAAGCCTGCTTTGCTCTTTTCCTAATCCAATCTCACAACAGAAAATAAACCCACCACGGTGGGAAGGGACCTTAAAGCTGCCCAGTTCCAACGCCTTCCGTGGGGATCAGAGGGATGGGGCATCTCTGAGAGCTGGGGACCTTCAGCCAGGGGGAGCTCAGAGCCCCTGCAGGGGCTGCAGGAGAGCTGGGGAGGGGCTGGGGCCAGGCATGGAGGGACAGCACCCAGGGAATGGCTCTGGGTGGGATGTGGGCAGGAATTGCTGGCTGGAATTGCCAGAGCAGCTGTGGCTGCCCCTGGAGCCCTGGCAGTGCCCCAGGCCAGGCTGGACACTGGGGCTGGGAGCCCCTGGCACAGGGGGAGGGGTCCCTGCCCTGGGGGCACTGGGGGGCTCTGGGGTCCCT
>VXBS01007932.1:76854-91822 GCA_013400255.1 Sitta europaea
TGCGTGGCCGCGCTGCCCCGGGCCCGGGGGGCTCCGGGTGTGCCCACCTCGGCCCCGGGCAGCGTCTGCACAGCCCTGCCCTCGGGGTCACTGCGGGGACAGGGACAGTCAGCACAGCACAGCCCTGCCCTCGGGGTCAGGCAGCACGCTCAGCCCACGGGAGAGCAGATCACGCCTCACACCGCAATGGGGCTCAAATTCCAACAGAGAAAACAAAACCAGAATTCCTCCTGCTCCCCTCACCCAGCCCCTAAGACCCCATCGGGGATGAGAAGTGGCAAGGAGCTGGGATCAAAAACAGCAGGCACCTGCTGGAGGCTCCGGTGGGATCAGAACCAACCAGAAGAGCTCCTCGAGGGAGGCATTCCCACTCCTGCTGCAAACCCTGAGAGTTCCCAAACCTTCCAGCATTGCTCTGCCCTGCTCCACAGGCTCTGCCTGAGGGGCCCCTCAGGCTTCTGGGGCGCCCAGAAAATCCTGGATTTAGGGGCACATCCTAAAACCCCATGGAGGAAAATCCCCAGGGTTTGGATGTCCAAAATCCAAACGTGCTGGACCACGGAGGTGCCACCTGAGGGCCAAGGTGAGGCAGCAACAAGCAAAGCTCAATTCCTGGAGAAGGACTGCAGGAACAAACCCTCCTGAGCTCCTGTGTGGAATAAACCCACCCGGATTTCCAGCTGCAGAAGGGATTTCTCTGCTCATCCCATTTTTTTTGGCTTCCAAGGCAGAGGATGAGCTGGCCCAGGAATGGTTTTCCTCCCAGTTTGCATCCAGGATAATTCCTCCTCCCTCTCTCCCAGAGCAAACCTCCACAAAAGGGAGGAAAGCTGGAGATGGCTGAGCTGGAATCCTGTCACAGGCTCCGGGGGAGTTTTCATGGAATAAAATAATCCCAGCTGGATAATTGGACATGTGATGGAGACTGGAGACTAAGGTTCTATTTCTGGAGCACTTCTCTTGAAAAAAACATTAAAATGAGGAATAATGAGATCCAAACATTCCCTTTCCTCCAGGGCTCACAAGCTCCTCAGAAATACCAAATTACACCTTGGAGGGACACAGGGATGGAGCTGCATTCCCAGGAATGTCGCTGGAAAAAAACTTCCCACACAAAAAAACTGGAGCTTGACACTTCCATGGCTCAAGGAGAAACTTCTGAAGCCCAACCCCTGAAGTTTCCAGGGCAGGAGGATTCTGGAGTTACCTGACCCCCCACAGGGGCTTGGGAATTTCTCTGCCTTCCTTGAGCTCCTGGAAAATCCCAGCTGGACACACAGGGCTGGACCCAGGGGTGACACAACCCCAACTGGAGTTTGTGTGGGATGTCCTGCTGTCCCTGGGACCCCAAACCTCCCAGGGCAGCTGGCTCCAAACTGGGCAGCTGAGAGCAATTCCTAGGGAATCCCCCTGGGCAGTCAGGGGTGGAACTGCTGGAGGATCTGCTGGGCTGCAACACCTGGCTCTCCATGGAATCCACAGAGGCCTTGGCCAGCTCCCAGGACAAAAGCCCTTCATGTGGATTCCAGGGGTGAGGGGAAGGGAACCCCTGAGTCCCTGAGCAGCTCCAAGGAGAACTGGAGATCTCTGGGTGGATCCCAGTAGTCCAGGGCACAAGGGGCAGGAAAAGCTGTTCCTGCAGCACCAGGAACAGGGTGTGGTGCAGGTTTGGAGAGAGTGACTCCAGAGTGTTCCTGATTTCCCTGGAGTCATCAGGGATGTTCCCATGTGTATTCCCACGGCAGGCAGAGTGCTCTGGGAGAGCTGAGGACACTGGGAAGGCTCTGGGTGCTGATTCCCAGCAGGAGCCCAGGCCTGGAGCAGCTCCAGCTCCAGCTGTGGCAGCTCTCCTGTCCTGCCAGAGCTTCCCCTCGGGTCTCTGGAGAGCCACAGCCAGCCAGCAGGGAGGCCCTGGCTGCTCCAGGATTTCCTCTTTGCCACAAGGGCAGGCAGGGCCGGGGAGCTTTATCCCCATGGCACGTGGCACAGACACTGTCTGGAGAGGAAAACATTCCCAGTGTGCCAAACCAGGCTGCAACACTTCCCCCTGCCAGGAGAGCCCTGAAGAGGTGAGAACAGGAGAGGATGGACACAGCAACAGCTGCAGTGGGGCCGGGCAGGCTCAGGAGGGAGAGCAGGAAAGGTTCTGCCCCAGAGGGTGCCAGGCACTGGAACAGCTGCCCAGGGAATGGGCAGGGCCCCATTCCAGGAATGTCTGGAATGCTGGGACTGCCAGGCTGTCCTGGCACTGGAGCCAGGCCCCTGGGGTGCAGCTCAGCACAGCCCCAGGCAGGGCCTGGGCTCCAGGGCAGCAAAAGCACCTGGGGCAGATCCAGGGGAGCCAGTCCCACACCACCCCAGGGAAGCAGAGGCTGCTTTCAGCACAGCTGGAACTGCAGGGCCTCTCCTCACCCTCTGCTCCCCACCACGCCACAGCCAGGCCATTCCCAGGCACACAGAGTGCATTTATCAACACTGGTGCATTTATGGGAATGAATGCATTCATCAAAATGAAATGCATCAAGATTCACTGCATTTATCAAAATTAATGCATTTATCCAAATTAACTGCATTTAATGGAATTAATGCATTTACCAAAATCAACTGTATTTATTAGAATTTAGGCCTTTATCAGAATTAATGCATTTATCAGAATGAATGCATTTCTCAGAATGAGCTGCCTCCAACCAAACAGACCCTGGGACAACTCCTGCCCTAATTCCAGGGAATTCTGCAATCCCAGGGGTTTCCCAGCCCCCAGGAGCTGCTGCTGGCTGAGCACACCTGGGGATGACCCCAAACTGTCACCAACTATCACTGGAGGGAAACTCCTGATGCTCAGTCAGGTGCACAAACCTGGTGAAAACCACGAGGGAATCCATGGAAGACTATGAGGAAAAACCTCAGAATCTTAGAATTGAGTAAAATCTCTGTGGGGGCAGCAGAGCTGGGCTGGGCAGCAGCTCCCCCACCTCGACTGGAGCAGGCTGGGGGGAGGATGCAAATCCTACAAACCTGCCCTGGATCTGCTCCAGCCTTCCCTTTTGTCATTGACTGGCTTTGACAGAGGGGAAAACGAGAGCCTGAGAGGGTGAAACCTTCCCCATGGCTGCAGGAGGATGCCAGGGGAGCTTCACTGCTGCCTGAGAGATCCCACCTGGATCCTGCCCTGGGCCTGGGTGCCAGCTGCACAGGGCAGAGAACCTCCTGTGACACTGGGGTGGCACAAGGACAGGACAGAGATGCTCCTGTGACACTGGGGTGGCCCGAGGACAGGACAGAGATGCTCCTGTGACACTGGCGTGGCACAAGGACAGGACAGAGATGCTCCTGTGACACTGGGGTGGCACAAGGATGGGTACAGAGAACCTCCTGTGACACTGGGGTGGCACAAGGACAGGACAGAGATGCTCCTGTGACACTGGGGTGGCCCAAGGAGCCCCAACCTGGCACAGCCCTGGGCTAAATACATCCCTGAGGCCCCTCCCCGTGCCAGGCCAGGGGCAGCACCTGCTCCCAGGTGCCCAGGGCAGAGGGGACCCTGGAACCCCGCGGGGCCCTCCCAGCCCCCGGAGCCCCCTGCCCACCTGGCGGGAGCTGCCCTGGCCTTGCCGGGCTCCGTGGCCGTGGGCTCCGTGGCCCTGGGCTCCGTGGCCCTGGGCTCCGTGGCCGTGGGCTCCGTGCCAGCCTTGCCCTTGTCGTCGTCGTCGTCGCTGCTCTCGGAGCTGCCCGAGGAGGAGCTGCTGTCCGAGGCCACCAGCGGCGCCTTCCGCGGCCNTCCACAGGGGGGACGGCCCAGGATGAGCATCCTTCCACAGGGGGGACAGCCCAGGATAGAACCCCCTTCCACACACAGGGACAGCCCTCACTGGAACCTCGGGGGAGCTCCCAGGGCTCAAACAGTGCCTGCAGCCCCTGCAGAGGGCCTGGGGATCACAGGGTGGGTTGGGTGGGAAGCAGCTCAGAGCCTGAGCTCCCTGCAGTGTCACCGTGGGACACTCTCCACTGTGCCAGAGTGCTCCAAGCCCCGTCCAGCCTGGCCTGGGACACTGCCAGGGATAAATGAAGAGTCCCTGTGGAATCGGCTCCAACTCCCTGCAGCTCCACCCCTCCCCTGCTCCCAACCAACCCTGGGGATTTCTGCCCCTGTCCATCCACCGCTCCCGCAGGGAGGGAACCCTCAGGGCAGGGAGCTTTGCCGTGGCCCAGGGGCTCCGTGCAGAGCCCCCCGGAGCTGAGGGCACTCAGCTGTCACTCACAGTTCTTGTCCTGGCCCTGCGCCGGGGTCCCGTCGGTGCCGCTGCTCTCGGTGCTGGCGGGGGAGCTGCAGCGAGGGCTGGACTCGGAGCTGGGGAGGGAAGAGCCTGAGCACGGGCCTGGCACCACCCTGAGCCCCCTGAGAGCCCCAGGAGCAGCCACCGGCCCTGCCCTGCCTTCCCAGCAACGGCTGGGGCTCTCCAAAGCTCACTGACTGGTTCTGGACCCCAGCGAGGACTCGGGAGGAGAGCACAGGGAGGCACGAAGGAGCCAGGAGCAGCAGAAAATGGGAAGGGAAGGTTTGGGAAGGGAAGGTTTGGGAAGGGAAGGGTTGGGAAGGGAAGGGAAGGTGTGGGAAGGGAAGGGTGGGGAAGGGAAGGTTTGGGAAGGGAAGGGAAGGGAAGGGAAGGGAAGGGCAAGAAGAAAGGATTACAGCCAGGCACTCCATCAAAACCAATCCCAAATATTCCCCTGCTCCCCAGCCCCAAGGGAGCTGGCATGCCCTGGCTCTTACCAGCAGAAAGGCTGGAAGTCTGTGAACTTGGCCCAGCCCTTCTCCTCGGGGGCGCTGCCCTGCGGGCTGGCCGAGTCCCACACGCTGGAGCCCACGTCCATGGCCACGGGCGGCGCCGCGCTCGCCGGCTCGAACACGGCCGTCCAGCCAGCCCCTGGGCACAGAGAGCCTGCCTGAGAGCCAGCCCGGGCCAGGGACACAGGGCCGGGCCAGGGACAGCCCAGGGATGGGCCAGGGACAGCCCAGGGACGGGCCAGGGACACAGGGACGGGCCAGGGACACAGGGACTAGCCAGGGAGAGCCCAGGGAGAGCCCAGGGACACAGGGATGGGCCAGGGACACAGTAACTCAGCCCAGGGACAGCCCAGGGATACCCCTGGGATCGCAGGGACACACTAACACATCCCAGGGACACCCCAGGGATCCCAGCAGCGTCCCAGGGATCCCAGGGACACCCCAGGAACATCCCAGGGATCCCAGGGACATCCCAGGGACACAGTAACTCAGCCCAGGGCCCCCCTTCCACCCCCTCCTGTGTCCCAGGGGAATCCCTCTGTGGATGTTTATCCCCAGCAGAGGCATCCCTGGAAACAAATGACACTGTGGGTGCCTTCATTCTCCAGGCCAGTGATTCCCAGCTCCAAGCCCCTCAGCTCCCTGCCCATGGTTGGATTCTGGCAATGGATTCCCAGCTCCAACCTCCAATGGTTGGATTTTGGCAGCTTCAGGTAAGGAGCTGATCAATGGATTCCAATATTTAAGATCCTAAAAATCACCTATTGCTTTTTTTACAGTCCTGGACAATTCCTCCTCCAGAGCCTACTTCCACTTTTAGTCCCACTTCCTACTTCCAGTCCTACAAATCCCACCCTTGGAATTGCATTTTTGCAGAGCTCTGCAGGAACAGAACCAGGCACGAGAGCTCCCCCGAGGCTGCACCCCCAAAACTGATCCCGAATCCCAGCTGAGTCTCCAGAGGGGGACTGGACTGCCACACACAGCCCACTGGGACTGGCAGGTTTATACTGGGTCTTCCCAAAGAACTGGAATTATCTGGCACTTCCAAAGGGAGCAGGATCCTTGGATAACCCTGCCTGGTGCTCACAGTGACAACACAAAGGCAGCACCCGGAGGAAAAAACGGTTTAGAACTCAAAAAGCTTGGGAAAATGGTTTTGTCCCTTGGAATTGTTGTGCTGACAGCACTGTGTGTGTCCAGCATTCCCATGGTGTCTGGGAAAATCCCTGAAGGGAGCAGACAGGATGGAAAGGAACAATTTACAGGGCTGGAGGGACAGCACCCAGGGAATGGCTCTGGGTGGGATGTGGGCAGGAATTGCTGGCTGGAATTGCCAGAGCAGCTGTGGCTGCCCCTGGAGCCCTGGCAGTGCCCCAGGCCAGGCTGGACACTGGGGCTGGGAGCCCCTGGCACAGGGGGAGGGGGCCCTGCCCTGGGGTCCCTTTAACCCAAACCATTCCAGGATCCCAGGAGAAGCCTGTCCCTCTGCACCCCTCCTCCAGGCACTGCAGGGGGGGTTTACCACGGGCAAAAGGCACAGCAGCAAAAGCAGGAGCAGGGATGGGGGCCTGGAGACACCTGGCAAAGGTGGGCACACTCCTGTCCTGTCCTGTCCTGGGAGGAGTCTGGGTGACACTGCTGCTTTGCCTGGCACTGAAGCAGCTGGGATCCAGGGAATGGTTTGGGTGTGAGGGGCCCCTAAAGCCCCTCTCATTCCAAGCCCTGCCACGGGCAGGGCCCCTCTCCCTGGGCTCCTCCTGACCCAAGGGCTGTCCTGGGCACCAAGGGGGCCCTGCCACCCCGTCCCCCGTGGCCAGGAGGAGCCGGGGCCCCTGCAGGGTTGCTGGCAGTGTGTGAGTGTGTGTCCCATCCCAGCCCGTACCTTGGGCGGGGTCCGGCTCCTTCCGCTCCGCGGCGCCGCCCTTGTGCGGGGAGGGCGGCGCCGCCTCCTCCTCCTCCGAGTCCACGCTGCCGTCGTGGTCCCCGTTCTCCAGGTCACTCTTGGAGCTCTCCGACGTCTGGGACGCTCCAAACCTGGAGGGGAACTGGGAATGAGCCACGCCCAGACCCCTCAGCTCCTCCTGCCTGTCCCTGGCGAAACAGCCCAGAGCCTTTTCCAGCGTTGTCTCCCCCAGAATGTTTCCCCCAGGTGTGGGGTCAGATTTGCCTGGGGGTGCAGCACAGAGGCAGGGCTGGGCACCACCCAAGGGGGTGGGCACTGGTGCGGAGCCCCCCCTGTGCCAGGCAGCACCTGAGGCTGCTGACGCCTGGCAAGGACACAGCCTCGGATGATTTCCCTGTTTGCTCTGATCACATTTTGGATCGGGAATTATGGAAATAACTCTATTTAATGAGTGGCTCTGTCAAAGGGATGAAGCATTATTTCAAAGCCTGAGATGCCCCTGGGAGGCCTCTTGTTCTCCCTTTTCTGATCTGAACGTTCTGAGAATGTTCTGCCCACTCCCCTCAGTCTCTCCTCATCCTCCTCCTCCTCCTCTCCAAGGATGAGGGAAGGAGCAAACTCCCAGTGTTTCACACGCAGGGTGGGGGTTTTAATGTGTTTGATGGCAGACTCGTTAATTAGGCGTTCCCATTGTTAATGAATTCCCTCGAAGTGGATCTGTCTCCAGCTCAGGAGAACCCCCAGCCCAAGCAGCAGGGAAAGCACTCAGGGCTGTGCCAGAGAAAACCCCACAGCCCCCAAACGACACAAAACCCAAGGAGCTCCTCCTGGCCTGGCCTGGCACGTGCAGATTGCCAGCACCAGGGGCAGATCAGGGCTCTGCCTTCACCTTACCGTGTCCTGGACTTGACCTGGGCTGCGTAGGAGATCTCCTTCTCCTCCCAGATGTCCTCCTCCTCCTCGTTGTCGTCGAACTGCTGGATGCGCTCGTTGCAGCAGGCCTCGAACAGGGAGGCGTTGGGCTGCAGGACCAAAGGCAAATCACACTCCACACGTCCTCTGGAGCCCCTGCTTTCAGCCCAAGCCTCAGGGCTGACCAAATCCAGCCTTGCTCAGGAGCTGGCATCAGCTGGGATCGCCACAGTCCAGCTGCTGCTTTGCTTTGGGGCAGTAAGCCAGGAAGGGCCAGGAGCAGCCTGGCAATGTTTAGATCCATGAGGAATCCATCTCTGGCAATGTTTAGATCCATAAGAAATCCACCTCTGGCAATGTTTAGATCCATGAGGAATCCATCTCTGGCAATGTTTAGATCCATGAGGAATCCATCTCTGCCTGTGCTTCCCTAATCTGGGTCTGGAAAAATGTTCTAAAGCTGGGAGAGCTGGGGGTGTTTATGTACAGAGGAGAGGAATCCAGGGAGAGCTCAGAGCCCCTGCAGGGCCTGGAGGGGCTGCAGGAGAGCTGGGCAGGGGCTGGGGCCAGTGCTGGAGGGACAGCACCCAGGGAATGGCTCTGGGTGGGATGTGGGCAGGAATTGCTGGCTGGAATTGCCAGAGCAGCTGTGGCTGCCCCTGGAGCCCTGGCAGTGCCCCAGGCCAGGCTGGACACTGGGGCTGGGAGCCCCTGGCACAGGGGGAGGGGGCCCTGCCCTGGGGGCACTGGGGGGCTCTGGGGTCCCTTTAACCCAGGATTCCCTGATTCTAAGACCAGACAAGCACTGCAGGGAGGGAGGAAGATTCCCCCCGTGCCTCAGAGGGAACATTTCCTGGGAGCAGCCCCAGCAGTGCCCTGGCTCTCTCACTGCACTTCCCCAAGCCCCTCCAAAGGTTTGCTCTCTGGGAATGCATGCAGGAGCTCTGCAGCCCCACAGGTACCCCAGCCCCAGCCCCCACTCACGCTGTCGTCGTCGGCGTCGATGTTGAAGTTGATCTCGGCGATGCGGTCGAAGGGAGCGCTGCGGGCAGGAGGGGAAACCTCAGGGGGGTCCAGGAGCCAGAGCCACCCTCACCCCACCGAGGGAAGGGTCATCCCAGCCTGGAACATTCCCTGCCCGTGCCAGGGGGGCACTGGAGGGGTCCCTGGGGGGGATTTGGGATGTGGGGCCAGGAGCAGAGGGAAGGGCCTCAGGCTGGGCAGGGCAGGCTCAGGGGCACAGCAGCAGCAATTTCCCCATGGGAAGGGTGGGCAGGGGAAATTTGGAGTGCCCATCCCTGGAGGTGTCCAGGGAATTCCTGGAGGTGGCACTGAGTGCTCTGGGCTGGGCACAGGGTGGGGTCTGGCACTGCCTGGACTGGCTGGGCTGGGAGGGCTGGAAAAGCCCCAGGGATTTTGGGATTCTGTGAATCTCAGAGCAGGGGTGGCTCAAAGCCCGAGGTGTGGCTGTGCTGTGACTATCCCAGGATGACACAATTCCCAGTCCAATCCAGGGGAGCCCCCGGTGGGAACAGCAGAGGGTGCTGCAGGCCCAGAAATTCCCAGTTCTGAGTTTGGATCCAGGAAGAGTTCACCTCCCCTTCTCATGGACCTGCAGCTTTTCCAGTGTTACTGTCTTTGAAAGACTCCAGTTCAGTATTCCTGCAATCCCAGGGACACTGACACACAGCTGATACTCCTTAAAATACTCCTTAAATATTGCAATTCACTTCCAGCCCAGTGTCCAAGAGCTGCAAGCAGCCAGCAGGGAGCACCACTCCCAGAATAGTCCAGGCTTTGCAGGACATTCTCCTTTTCCAACCACAAACAGAGCTACAACACCCCAGGCACAGGCTTTTCCCAGCTTCCTGTTCATTCCACACCTGGCATGGGGCTCCTGGGGCAGCTCCTCAGGGATTTAACTCCTCCCTGCCCCTCACTCACAAGGGGCAGTATTTGCCAGCAGTGAAAATTCTATTCTATTCTATTCTATTCTATTCTATTCTATTCTATTCTATTCTATTCTATTCTATTCTATTCTATTCTATTCTATTCTATTCTATTCTATTCTATTCTATTCTATTCTATTCTATTCTATTCTATTCTATTCTATTCTAATTCTATTCTATTCTATTCTATTTTTTCTATTCTATTATTTTCTATTCCATTCCATTCTATTCCATTCCATTCCATCCCATTCCAATATAAATGTGCAGAATTGAATGATTTCTATTAATTCAACTCTGATTCTATTCCGGAATTTTTTTGGCCTTACCAAGTTTCTGACATCTGTGAGGCTCAGGAAAAACCCTGGATGGGAAGGGCAGAGGTGCTGCCTTGGATCCCATGGAATTCCTGGGCTGGAGACAAACCCAGGAGCACTGGGATCTCCTGGAGTGCTGCTCTGTCCATAACTGGTCCCAGTTTCAGGACTGTCATGGCCACTGGGATAATCCCAGTGCCAGGTACATTTCCAAGGAGAGAGGGTGAGCTGCAGCTTTAATGGGATTAAAGGAATTCTGTAGAAGCAATGAATTCTGAGCTCTGGATTCAGCCAGTTGTGTAACACTGAATCCCCCTCCCTGTCTCCCTGATTATCCCTGCTCCCCTCCTCAGGAGGGGGAAGATGGCTGCATTTTCCATGGATTCCAGAAAGCACTGTCCCTTCACTCCTCATTCCAATCAGGATTTAATTCCTTGGAAAAGATCTGTGTAACTGCCCAGAGTTTGCTGCCATGCTTTGCCTTTAAACTCATTCCAGACCAGGGCTGGACAACAATTGCCTGCTTTATTTCAAATATCTCTCTTTAAAATGAAGGAATACTTTTCCTTGCTTCTCCACCTGGCTCTGGAGATCGGGCAGGGCTCCTGGAAAACAAGGAGCTGTTTCCAACCTGAGGAGGGACAACGAGGCTCATTTGTAAACCTGAAGCAGAGGGAGGATGGGAGGCAAAGAGGCTGAAATGCCAAACACCCCCAGACTCACTTGGTGCTGCCACCAAACACCTCCAGACTCACTTGATGTTGTCATCCTGGTCTGCAAACTCCTCGTCGTTGAAGCCGAACTGATCCACGAAATTGGCTGTCATCTGCTGGATCTGGTACTCGGAGAAGGCCTGGGGAGGGACCCCCAAAACCCCATCATCAGGGGGCCCAGAGACATTCCAGGAACAGCCAGAGGAGCTGCATGGGCACAGCTCCTCCAGGAAAGCACCACCATCCCAGGGCAGTGTGAATCCCTCGTTCCCACCCCTCCCAGGGCAGGGCTGCTCTGGGATCCCCACCCTGGGGCCTCCTGCCCTGCTCCTGGGTGGAACTGCCCTGGGAAAGCCCAAAGGAGCTGAACACAGGGGCTGGGAGCAGAGCTCCAAAGGCTGGGGCAAAGGCAAGAGGAGCAGCGAGTTCCCTGAACAGTGAGGCTGCTCCCAACTCACCTGCTGGAGCGTGAGCTCGTTGGGGAAAGCACTTTCAATGTCCTCATCCTCACTGGAGGAGTGCAGGTGGTGGGTGCTCACCTGGGAAAGCACAAAGCAGTCAGGGAAGCAGGGAAAGCAGGAAAAGCTCCAACGTTTCAGTTCCACCAAAGCCCAAAGCCCTGCCCAGGCAGGAGCTGCCCCAGGGAAGGAATCCCAGGGACCAGCTCGGTGCCAGGGATCAGCTCTGCTGAAGGACTGCTATGGAACATGTTCATGGAAATGCTTTCTACTGTGCCCTGAAGCGCTCTTCAGCAGAACAAGGAAAATGAGGAGACCCAGGCTCTTCTCAGACCTTCCCCTGAGAGGGGAGGCCCAGCAGGGACCACTCACCAGATCCACCGTGTTTCTCCGGTTCGTCTCGGTCAGCGTCTCCTCCACGAAGCTCTCCCACCTGCCCCTGCAGTCCTCGGGCAGCTCTGGAATGAGGGGCACACAGGACCCTTGGGATCTGGGTGACCTGAGCCAGCTGACCCTCCTGGGCACTCCCCTGGGCTAGGGACTCACAGCTCCTCTCACCTTGCTGGGAACCAGCTGCGCCCGGGTTCTCCCTTTTCTCCGGGGGGCCCAGCCCTCCCAGCCCTCCCAGCACAAGGGCACTACTGGGAGCCCAAAGGTGGGCACGGCTTGAGGGTTGTGGAAAGGAAATGGAGAATAAAAGGAGAAAAGAGCAGAGGATTGTGCCCCCAGACTGTCACTGCCTGGCTGTGCCCGCTCCCAGCCCGGCAGGGGCTGAGCAGTGGGGGTGGAAAAGGTGGAAAATGGAAAACCTCCCTTCCTCCCCAAGGAAGGACAAACACAACGGGACAGAAGCAGCTGTGGCAGGATGGACAGAGCCTGGCAATGGGAACATCCCTGAGGAGCACATCTGGGGCTCTGGGGACATTCAACCTCGTGGGAGGAAACGGAACCAGGGAATGCTGTGGGTGGGAAGGGTCCTTAGGGACCACCCAGTGCCACCCCTGCCATGGCAGGGACCCCTCCCACTGTGCCATCTTAACCTTGCTGTGTGAAAACCAGGAGCAGCCACACGGGGTCCCACCAGGCTTTAAAGGATTTTATCGTGGGATCTCCCTGGGAACCCTTGCCACTGGGAGAGGATCTTGAGGAAATACTGCAGTGAGTCCTGCCAGGAGCTCCCCAGGGTTATTCCTCCCTGGAGAGCAGTGAGGGCAGCTGAAGAGGAGCAGGGTACCTTTGATGAAGTCGCTGATCTGGGCCTGCATGGGCCCCTTCTCCATGTTGTGCACCACGGCGTTGGCGATGCGCGTCAGGTGCCCCATGTTCCCCCGGCGGCGCCCGCCCTCCGCCCTGGGGGCAGAGAGAGGGGCTGCCAGGGACAGGGGACAACGGGGACAACACCAGGGATAACCAGGGAGAGAGAGGGGCTGCCAGGGACAGGGGACAACGGGGACAACACCAGGGATAACCAGGGAGAGAGAGGGGCTGCCAGGGACAGGGGACAACGGGGAGAACCGGGAGAACCAGGGAGAGGGGATGGGATAACCAGGGAGATGGGATAATCAGGGAGCTGGGATGGGATAACCATGGAACTGGGACACGCACGGAGCTGGGAGAGTCCTAGGAATGGCCCTGGAATTCCAGTCCCAGAGGCCACTGAACTCCTGCCCAATGCCCAGAGAATTCCAGCCCCACACATCCCAGAGCTCCCTGCAGAACCCCAGCAGGGATCAGCTCTGGCAGGATGGGATGAGCTCGCCCCCAGCACAGGGCCCTTCCCTCATTTCTTGTTTTGGGATCCCTCCTCCCGCTCAGGTAACGTGGAAAGATGCAGGAATAAATAAACCAAATGTAATTTCCAGGGAAGAACACCTGCAGAGCCAAGGATGTGCAGCACAGCTCCTGGGCCTGCAGCAGGGAGTGCCCCGAGCACAGGACACTCCCACCCAGGCCTGGGACACCCCCTGGAGAAACCCGGAGCCCCAGGGAGCTGAGCAGCTGAGCCCTTCTCTGCTCCTCACTGCTCCCTTCCTGATCCAAACCTGCTCTGGGAACCCTGGGACAGCTGGGTTAAAGGGACCCCAGAGCCCCCCAGTGCCCCCAGGGCAGGGACCCCTCCCCCTGTGCCAGGGGCTCCCAGCCCCAGTGTCCAGCCTGGCCTGGGGCACTGCCAGGGCTCCAGGGGCAGCCACAGCTGCTCTGGCAATTCCAGCCAGCAATTCCTGCCCACATCCCACCCAGAGCCATTCCCTGGGTGCTGTCCCTCCATGCCTGGTCCCAGCCCCTCCCAGCTCTCCTGCTGACCCTGGAATGTGCTGGAAGCTCTCCCTGCAGCCTTCCCTTCTCCAGGGGAACATTCCCAGCTCTGCCAGCCTCACCTGGGATCCAGCTCCTCTCTCTCCAAGGAATTCATGGACCCAGGGGCTTCCCTTGCAATCTCAGCAAACCAGGCAGGCTCTCCCTTCCCTTCTCTCTTTTCTCTCCCCATTTCCCACAAAAATCCCTCTGAAGGGATCCTGAGTGTCCCCAATCCCAGGATAATCCTGGAATGCTTTGGGTGAGACCCCAGAGCTCCTCCCAGGGACCCCTCCCACCATCCCAGGGGGCCCCAATCCTTCCTGGGCCATTCCAGGGGTCCAGGGGCAGCCCCTGCTGGGCTCCATCTGCCCTCCTGAGATCTCCACCTTCCCAAAGCCCCAGCTGAGACTCCTCTGCTGAAATCCCTGTTTCTGTAAATCCCATCCCGATTCTTTCAGTGTGGTGGTGCCTGGAATTCTCTGGCAGGAAACAGGGATGAGCTCTGCCTCCTTTCCTTAACCAGGAAAACTCCCAGGGATATTTTTGGTGCTACAGAACTGGGCAAGGAAATGCCCAGCAGAATTCCTTATGTGTGGACAAGAGACTGTAAAAAGCACCAAAAACCCAAAAAAACCCCAAACCAACAAAAGAATGTAATCCAGACCTCAACCCATCAATTATGGCCTGAGCAATTCCAGTGGGGCTCCAAAGCCCTTGGAAACCACCAGGAGCTCAAAATAGAGAGGGAGGACCAAACACTGAGCTGGACATGGAAACTGAAGCCTCTGGAATATTTCCACTTTAATGTTTTAGTTCTTTCAAAATATTTAGTTCTTATCAGCCCCATCAGCACAAAATCCAAGGGGTTTAGAAAGCTAAAATAGGAAATCCAGGGCACAAATAAAATAGGAAATATTTGGCCACAACAACTCCCAACAGTTTTCTACTCCAAGGAGAATAAAACTGTGCATTTAGAACAGAAAAAAAAAGAATGAAAAAAGTGACTATTCCATGGGGACCCCCTGAGAAAGCAGGAAAGCAGCAGTCCTGGGTGTTGGAAACACCCATCAACCCCTCATGCCCTCAAATCCTACCTGGGAATTTGGCTTGCCAGCACACAGCCCACCCCAGTTCCAGATCCCCATCAAGCCCAGTGAGCCCAGACACCCTGAACTGGGAATTCTCCAGTGCCCCCCAGGGAGTGTGCAGCCCCAGCAGCAGCTCCTTACTGGATTTTGTCATTGGCTTCCCAGGCATCCAGGATCCTCTGCAGCAGGCAGCACTTCTGGAAGAGCTGTGGAGAGGGGACAGTCAGCACGGCCAGGGGAGAACACACTGCTCCTGCCAGGAGCCAGACCTGAGCACTCCTCCTGCCCCAGAGAACATCCTGATCCTGATTCTGCTCCTGCCAGGAGCCAAACTGAGCACTCCTGCCCCAGAGAACACCCTGCTCCTGCTCCTGCCCCAGAGAACATCCTGCTCCTGCTCCTGCCAGGAGCCAGACCTGAGCACTCCTCCTGCCCCAGAGAACATCCTGCTCCTGCTCCTGCTCCTGCTCCTGCCCCAGAGAACATCCAGCTCCTGCTCCTGCTCCTGCTCCTGCCCCAGAGAACATCCTGCTCCTGCTCCTGC
>VXBS01007932.1:92137-103993 GCA_013400255.1 Sitta europaea
CCCAGAGACCCCTGGTGACCCCAGTCCCTCCCCACAGACCCCTGGTGACCCCAGCCCCACCCCAGAGACCCCTGGTGACCCCAGCCTGTCCCAGCTCTCACGTGGGTGACCATGACGTTCTCGGTGGCCCCGGCCGGGGGCTCGGGGGGCTCTGAGGGGGCTGGGGGCTCCGGGGCTGTGCTCCCAGCTGGAGCCTCCTCTTTGCTGCCCTGCTCCCCTGGGCTGGGCTTGCCCTCGTGCACCGAGTGGGACAGGATGGCTGCTATGGACAGCTCCACTTGGAAATGCAAAAAGTTATTCCACGTGTATTTAAAAAATAAATCCTGGAGGAGAAATGAGAGACAGATGAGTGTACTTGGGGTCAAGTTTCCTGGGCTTAGTGATCAGTGATATCAGGGATCTTAAAGGGCTTCCCCCACTCAACCCACCCCAGGACTCTGGGACATTAAGTTGTTGCCCAAGTTGTTGTTTGATCAGCAGTTCCACTCAAACAGTTCTGCTACATGCCAGCACCCACTGCTGGCTGGGCTCTGCACTCCCAGGGTCTCAGTCTGTTGGGATATCAGTGAATATTCCAACAAATGGAGCCCTTGGGAATCCTCTCTCACACACACAGCACTCACAGCACAGACACACTGAATAAAACAACTCTGCTGGGGCTCAGTGAATCCTAGGGAGAACAGGAACTAAATCATTGCTAAGGATGGAATCCATTCTCTTAAGGCTGCCCAGGTTCTGGGAGGCCTTTTCCAGCCTCAGAACTCATCTCTCAGCGTTCCAGGAGCTGACACAGGGAGCACAGACTGTCTCACACCTTCTGCACTGAACTGACACAGACGTGGCAGCGAGGCTCAGCCCAGAACCCCAAAGAGCCGGGGCAGGATCACAGAGCTCCCCCAGGGATCTGCCGAGGCAGCTCAGGCCTTTGGCCAAGGCCTGCCGAGGAGGGCACAGCCCAGGGGTACTCACAAGTAACAGGTCCATGGTGCCGAGCCTGCAGAGCTCCTGGTTGATGCTGGGGGTGTTGGCGTGCAGCAGCGCCGCGATCAGCCGCGAGCCGTGCAGCCGCGCGTTGCCCAGCGGCTCCTCCAGCACCCCCAGCGTGGTCAGGATCGCCGGTTTCTGGGGGCAGGCAGGGCGGTCAGGGCAGCAGGGGCACGGGTGGACAGGGCACGTGTGCCAGGGCTGTGCCCTCGTGGAGCCCTGGCTGGAAACCCAGCCCTGGGCATTCGCAGAGCCCTGGCACCGCTGCCCAGGGAGAGCCCGAGCCCCCCACCCTGCAGAGACCCCAACCCAGCTGGGGCTGTGCCAGTGCCACCTGCTCGGGGGGGCACTGCGTGGTCCCCAACAGCCCCAGCTGCTCTGGGGTTCTGATTTAGCAGAACCTGCTCGTTTCAGGAATGCTCTCAGCAGGGAAACCTAAACCCAGGACGATGGTTCTGGGGCCACTGGGAGGGCTGACTTCCAAATCCAAAGATTACAACCCAGCTATCCACTGAAAGTTCCCTCCTCTCCATCCTTTCCCATCTCCACTCAATCCCCAGTCCCAAAGATTTCCCTGAACATGACCCTCAGACTCCTGCTGCAGATTGCTGCTGCAGACTGCTGCTGCACCATCCCCTGAGTCCCACAATCCATGCTTTTCCCCCCCCACCCCAGCTCCCTGCAGGGCCCTGCTGGGTCCCAGGAACCCCCGGGTCCCCCGGTCTGTGTCTCCCCCACCCAGCTCCCCGCAGGCCCTGCCGGCCCCGGCTGTACCTTCGGGGGGCGCAGCAGCAGCTGGTGGAAGTCCTTGAGGCGGGGCTCGATGCCGTGCAGGATGCTGCTGTTGACAGTGTAAGACCTCTCGAATCCCTGAGTGTACGAGTCCATCAGGCCTTCCACTCTGGGGGGACACTGGTGTCACTGGGACCCACTCCCAGCTCCCATCCTGAGCCACCAGGGGATACCAGGCTGCCCCAGGTGTCCCCCAACCCAGCCCATCCTGTTCAGGACATTAAACCACTGCTCAGCTGAGTGTTTAACCAGCAATTCCACTAAAAACCTTTTCCTTCTACACTTCCCATCTTCCACCTTCTCCTGGGGCCCAGAGCTGCCCCCAGACCACAGAGGTGATTCTGTGAGAGCCCCCAGTCACACTGGCCATTGTCAGTGGTTTTCTCTTCAGAAATGAAGATGAAAAATAATGATGTTCATCTCCTGAACACATTCCCATTCCTGCATGATAACGATTCTATTATATTAATTATTTCTATTGCTTATTATTGTGTATTAGTTAATACTGGTATAATTTCCCAGGTGCTGCTCACACAACCAAACCTGTGCTGAGCTCAGGGGGAGCTGACCGAAACAACATCCCAGCAGAGCTGGCAAGCCACATTCCCAGAGCTCTTCCTGGTGTTCCAAACTCCCAAACAATTCCAAAGGACACGGCTCAGCAATAGCTACCTGACCAATGTTTGTTCCTCCCCCTGTGCCAGGGGCTCCCAGCCCCAGTGTCCAGCCTGGCCTGGGACATTCCAGGGATCCAGGGGCTGCCCACCCTCCCAGCCAGGAATTCCTTCCCAAAATCCTATCTCAAACTCCCCTCATCCAGCTGGCAGCCATTCCCTGTGTTTGGGCACAGCTGTGCCAGGGGCTGCCCACCCTCCCAGCCAGGAATTCCTCCCCAGGATCCCATCTGAAATCCCCCTCATCCAGCTGGAAGCCATTCCCTGTGTCCTGGCACTGCCTGCCCCTTCATGCCCCCGGCCCAGGCTGGAGCCCCAGGGATCCCGAGGATCCCAGAGATCCTGAGGTGTGGCCCTGGGGATCCCAGTGATCTCAGTGATCCCAAGGTGTGGCCCCAGTGATCCCAGGGTGTGGCCCCAGTGATCCCAATGATCCCGATGTGTGATCCCATTGATCCCAGTGATCCCGGGGTGTGGCCCCATTGTTCCCACCGATCCCGGTGTTCCCGGCTCACCCGGAGCGCCGTGTCTCCAGCAGTGTCAGGAGCACCTGTGTTCCGTTGACGATGCAGCTCTCGCTCTGCTCCCCGTCGAACATGTTCCTGAGGAGCTGCTCCACACACTCCTGCCTGGGGACACAGGGGGTCACAGGGGGCTGGGGCTGTCCCCCATTCCTGGGGACACAGGGGGTCACGGGGGGCTGGGGCTGTCCCCCAACTCCTGGGGACACAGGGGGTCACGGGGGGCTGGGGCTGTCCCCCATTCCTGGGGACACAGGGGGTCACGGGGGGCTGGGGCTGTCCCCCACTATGGCTTTGTCTGGGGAACTGGGGAAAGGAAAGGAGGATCCCAGGGAGGCAAAGGAGGATCCCAGGGAGGCAAAGGAAAATCTCAGGAAGACAAAGGGAGATCCCAGAGAGGCAGAGGCAGATCCTGCCCTTCCCTCTGCTCCATGCCAGCCCCACAGAAGGCAGCTGGGAGGAGAGGAGGCTGAGGCCAGCCCTGCTCCCCTGCTCCAGCTCCTGCAGCTCCTGCTCCCCACCACATCCCAGCTCCATTCCTCAGGGACAGCTCCCCCTAATCCAGCCCTTCCCTGCCTTCCCCAGGCCCATGTCCAGCCAACCCCAGCACCCCTGGAGCTCACAGCACAACCCTGGCTGTCTCCTAATGTGCCAAAAAGTCTCCTTTCCATGGGTATAAACAAAACGTGAAACAAAAATGTAGAAACAGCTGAATAATGAATGATGGAGGATTATTTGAATAAGGAGCATCTAATTGCCCTCTGTCAGCAGAGCAGGGGAGGCAGAGGCAGGAAAAGGAGTCAGATTTCTGTGATGAACCAAATTCCCTTTATTGCACCCAGCCAGCAGCTCCTGAACCTGGCTGTGGGGCTCATTCCCTGATCCCACCTCCCTCATGGTGATCATTCAGTCCTGACTCGGGGGGGATAAAAGTTATCCAAACCCCAAAAGGCCACTGTAATGCTGGGAAAATTGTCCAGGAAGAGTAATGAGCTTTGGGACCTCCAGCAGAAAGGGAAGAGGATCAAAAGAATCCCTCTGCCCAAAATGCTCCTCTACTTTGAGCAGGAATTCTGGAGATGGTTCCTGGAAGTGTAGGGTCCCACAGCCCTCTCCAAAACTACCAAGAAAGCCTAAAATTACCTCCCCCTGTGCCAGGGGCTCCCAGCCCCAGTGTCCAGCCTGGCCTGGGCACTGCCAGGGCTCCAGGGGCAGCCACAGCTGCTCTGGCAATGCCAGCCAGCAATTCCTGCCCACATCCCACCCAGCCCTGCCAGAGCCATTCCCCGTGTCCTGGCACTCCAGTTCTGGATGAAGAATCCCTCTCTGGCTTCCTCTGAGATCTCTTCAGACCCTGAAGGTGCTGTGAGCTCCCCACACAACCCTTCCTTCTCCAGGCTGAAATTCCTTGGGGTTTGCCTCATCCTGGCTGGGAGCTTTGGGCTCCCTGACCCCCTGTCCTGCCTCTGGACAGACCCCAAATCCCAAACCCCTGCAGAGGCTGTCCAGTGCTGCTGCAGCTCCAAAGGAACATCCCTGCTGTGCCTGCAGAGCCATGCAGGAGCCACCCCCAGTGCCCCCAGCAGCCCCAGCACCCCCAGCAGCCCCAGTGCCCCCAGCACTCACGATTCCAGTGCTGTGAGAAGTGGATCCGGCTCTGGGACATCCTGGAGCTGAGTGCTCTGGTCTCTGCTCAGCCTGATGATGTCACACAGGGTCTGGGAAGCGTTGGATTGCCTCTGGAACCAGGCACAGGAGCAGGGTCAGCACCAATCCCAGCTGGGATCAACCCCATTCCTGCTGCCCTGGGTTACTCAGTGCTGGACACTCCTGGGAATGCTCCAGTTGGGATCAATCCCATTCCTGCACACCCCTGGAGAGCCCAGGTTGGGATCAATCCCATTCCTGCACACCCCTGGAGAGCCCAGGCTGGGATCAATCCCATTCCTGCACACTCTTGGAATGCCCAGGCTGGGATCAATCCCATTCCTGCCCTGGGTCACTCAGTGCTGCACACCCCTGGAGCAGCAGCAGCAGCAGGCTGTGCACTCCAAGGAGGCTGGCCCCAGTGTGACCATCAAGAGCAGTTCTGGAGCTCAGGGTGAGGATTCCCTCTGCTCTCCTCAATCCTGCACACTCACAAGACAACCTCCCAGCCTTCCTGCCACTGCCCAGCTCTCCTGCTCTACAGAACCCTTCCCCAGTTGGCTCCTGGGCACTAAAAGGCCTCCAGGGGTGTTTGAGGAATTCATGCTCTGGTTCTGGCCATCAGTCAAAGCCTCTCTGGAGCTGCTGTACCTCAGCATCTGCTCCAACACAAATCCTTGGGGATGTTCCCAGCTTTCCTCTCACAGAGGGAAGTTAGCCTGGGACGAGCTGAGGGAATTGGATTCAGAGAATGCATCTTCTGGACTTTACAACTGAATTCCTACTCGGGGCTAAAAAGGTTTGAAAATGGCACAAAGTGGCTGATTTGAAAGGACCTTCCAGGAACAGCAGGCTCCTCCCTGATCCCAAGGGAAGTCCCCACTGTCTGCAGGTTTGAGATGAACTAAGGCAGCAGAACCAAGAATCAAACGCAGATGAAACCACCCCAGACCCCCACACTTGGTGCTGAGCAGAGGATGGGACATCCCAAGGCCATCCCTGGTGGCTCCCCCACAGGTCACCAGGACAAGGAAAGCAGGAATGTCCAGGACCCTGCAGGGCCCAGCAGCCCTGGTGCCACTCACATCCTCGTCCTGGCTCGAATGGATCAGCTCCACGAGTCTCTGGATAATCCTGGCTTCATTCAGCCACTGCAGGGAAAGAGCAGAAATTCCTCGTTGGGTGTCTGGGAGCTCAGAACAGGAGGAGCTCTGGGAAGCTCTGCAGGAAGGAGCAGCCCTTCCTCCCTTCCCTCTCCTAACCCCATCCCAGATTCAGATTTGCATCAGCATGGATGGGGATGGTTTTGGATTTGCATCCTGCCATGGAACTAACACACAGACCCCTGTGGAAAACATGGAATGCTGCAGGGACAAACAGCCCCATCTGAGCAGCAGTGGCAGAACCCCACCAGAACTCCCAGCAGCTCCTGCTCTTCCTGCTGCTCACACTCACAATTCTTCCTCCTCCTGCCAGATGTTGGAACAGCTGTCACTGCACCTTCACCTTGCCCCACTACCTGCTGTTCTCCATGCAAGCCATTCCCTCTCTCCTTTTCCAGCCCAGGAAAAGCAGGAATGTCCTCTCCAAAGCTCCCTCCCAGCCCCACCTGCAGGCTCAGCCCCTCATCTCCACAACCATCCCAGTCCAGGAGAACTGCTGCATGTGTGACATCCCCAGACTCCTCCACCAGTGCCCAAACTCAGCTCCTGGGAAATGAGCAAACTCACAAACATTTCCAGGGATGGGTCTGGAGCCCCTCTGTTCTGCAGCCAGGCTGGGGGAGCTGGGGGTGCTCCCTGGGCAGGAGAAGCTGCAGGGAGAGCTTCCAGCACATTCCAGGGGCTGCAGGAGAGCTGGGAGGGGCTGGGGCCAGGGCTGGAGGGACAGCACCCAGGGAATGGCTCTGGGTGGGATGTGGGCAGGAATTGCTGGCTGGAATTGCCAGAGCAGCTGTGGCTGCCCCTGGAGCCCTGGCAGTGCCCCAGGCCAGGCTGGACACTGGGGCTGGGAGCCCCTGGCACAGGGGGAGGGGGCCCTGCCCTGGGGGCACCGGGGGGCTCTGAGACTCTCTCTAACCCAAAGCATTCCAGGATTCCCTGAATGTGACTCCTTGAACACGGTAAGGAATTACACTAATGACTCTCCCCAGCCATGTCTGAATTTCTGACCACTGCTCAGAGCACACAGTCCCTTTCTCCAAGCTCTCCAGCTGGACTAAGGAGAGGCTGCTCCATGGAAGAACGAGTTTAACCCCTTTGCTGCCAGCAGCCCTGGAGCAGGAGCTGCTGGAGGGGTGGAGCTGCTGCAGGGTGCAAAGCCCAGAGGCCCCGAGGCAGGCAGGGGCTGCAGGAGCCTCACGTTGAGCACGTCCTGGCGCAGCGCCGTGGGCTCCACGCAGCTGATGAGGCGCAGCAGCAGGTCCATCATGGCTGAGGTGTCGATGTGCTTTAGCACCAGGCTCAGGAACTTGTCCTTTTTCCTCAGAAACGAGATCACCTGTGGGAACAGGAGCCCGTGTCAGCTGCCAGCGGGACCCACGACTCCCCCAGAACTCCCTCACAAATCCCCTACAGCTCCCTCAAATCCCCTACAACTCCCTCACAAATCCCCTACAACTCCCTCAAATCCCCTACAGCTCCCTCAAATCCCCTACAACTCCCTCACAAATCCCCTACAACTCCCTCAAATCCCCTACAGCTCCCTCAAATCCCCTACAGCTCCCTCAAATCCCCTACAACTCCCCCAGAACTCCCTCACAAATCCCCTACAGCTCCCTCACAAATCCCCTACAACTCCCCCAGAACACCCTCACAAATCCCCTACAACTCCCTCAGAGCTCCCCCACAAATCTCCCACAGTTCTCACAGCTCCCTAACAAATCCCCTACAGATCCCCCACAGCTCCCAGAGCTTCTCCTTTGTGTCTCAGGCACAGAGCTGGGACTGGGAACTCTCCAGGGAACAAGGGAATAATTCTTATTCCGAGGCAACCCCAGATCAGGCCTTTTCAGCCAACTTTTCTCCCCTCTGTGCCACAGAGAAACCCAAGGCCATGGAAATAAGTGAAGCTGGAGAGCTTTCCCTTCCTGTCAAGCTCCCTGCCAGGCAGCTTTTAAACCCCAGCATTTCCTGGGATGTGAGTTTTCCTGAGTCCCTGCTCAGCCCGTGCCTCAGCACCCCTTCCCCGAGGCTGAGCCTGAGGCTTTGTTCACACACTGGGATGGCTCTGAGGGTCCCCAAAACGCCTGGGTAGGAGAAGTGAAGCTTTAGCTGTGCCATGGGGATATCCCAACCCAAAACTCTGGCAACAGTCTGCCAGCATCCCCCTGCACTGAGGAATTCTGAGAAGCTCCCACATTTCCCCCCTGACCTTAAAGCCAGCTCTGGGAACCCCACAGCGAGCAGCCGACCGCGGCAGTGCCGGGGCCGGGACAATCCCAGCCCTACCTGTTCTGTTTTCCGTGCAATGAGGTTCCCGATGGTCTTGCTGAAGAAGCTGGCCAGCAGGGGGTTCAGGGGGGGCTCGTGGTCCAGGAACTCGTAGAGGATGTTGAGCAGGGTCTCGTCCCCGCCCAGCTTGTCGTTGATCTGCGGCACGTCCGAGGTGAGCAGCTCGCAGGCCGTGTTGGGATACCTGCAGCGACAGCACGGGAGCTGCAGGCTGCACGGGGGCTCGGGGAGGCAGGGATTCCTGCCTGGGAGCAGGCAGGCCCTGGCTGGCATTGCCAGAGCAGCTGTGGCTGCCCCTGGAGCCCTGGCAGTGCCCCAGGCCAGGCTGGACACTGGGGCTGGGAGCCCCTGGCACAGGGGTCCCTGTGGGGGGCTCTGGGGTCCCTTTAACCCAACCCATCCCACAACTGATTCCCTCTGCAGAGGACACTTTTCCCACAATGGGTTATTACTGATCTGTGACTGAACCAGGTCTCCACACCAGGATCTTTCCCAAGCTCTGCAATCCCAGCTCTGCACTCCCCACAAGCCAGTAAAACACTTCCAGGCCAGCTGGGAGCTCTGACCCTCACCCTGCAGCATCCCCTGCCCCAGCAGCCTCCTCCTGCCCCTGCAGTCCCAGCCCTGAAAGTTCCAGAAGCCCCTCAGGCCCTGCTGCTGCTGCTCCAGCCTTGGCACTGCCATCCCAGAGGGACCTTCCAGCCCTTCCAGCCCCGAGGGCACACCAGCACTCATTCCTCCTCTTCCTGCCTCATTCCATGCAAAAAGCATCCCCAGTTCCTACCGAGCTGCGTGTGGAGCCTCCCTGGGACACCATCCCCTGCACAGGGCAGAGGTGGGAGCTCTCCCTGGCCCTGCAGGTTCTGCTCCCACAGCTCTCTGAGCCCCAGGGCTGAGCCAAGCCCTGGACCTGCTCTGGCACCACAGCCCAGCCCTGGAGGCTGCAGGGCACTCACCTCACCCAGCTCCCCCTCCAGCCCCTGGGGGCTGAGCTCCCCTCAGCCCTGGCTCAGCAGGTCACTGGCACA
This sequence comes from Sitta europaea, assembly GCA_013400255.1. Lineage (NCBI taxonomy): Eukaryota > Metazoa > Chordata > Aves > Passeriformes > Sittidae > Sitta > Sitta europaea. The sequence continues at coordinate 101,236 of VXBS01007932.1, forward strand.
TCCAAAACTCACCCTCTCCTGCTCCAGCCTCCTTCCAGGTGTTAATTCCACAAGTTCTGCTGGGATGGGATTTACTGGGGACTTTCCCTCTTTGCAGTTTCCCCTCTGAACTTCATGACCCTCCATCCCACTGTTTCAGGGATGAAGCCCTTGGCTGATCCCCTCTCCACACACCCTGATCCTTCCAAAGCTCTCGAGTTTCTCCCTGTTCCACTTCACAAACTTTCATAACCTTTCCTGAAGAGCCAAAAGTGGGATTCCATCTGGATTTACACAGACCCCACTCTTCCTGCTCAGCCTGTATTTATCCCAAAAGCTTCCCTGGTGAGCTCAAGCCCTCCCTCCCCTCTCCAGGCTGTGAGACACTTCTGGGCCTGCCCAGGAGTCCCAAGTGCTGCCAAGAAAATGCTCCATGAACATCAGCCCTCAGTGTCACAGCAGGAATTTCCTCCTTGAAACCTCTGTCCTCGTCCCCCCTTCCCTCAGTCCTCACCTGTTTGGTCACAATCAGGGAATCCTGGGTTAAAGGGACCCCAGAGCCCCCCAGAGCCCCCAGGGCAGGGACCCCTCCCCCTGTGCCAGGGGCTCCCAGCCCCAGTGTCCAGCCTGGCCTGGGGCACTGCCAGGGCTCCAGGGGCAGCCACAGCTGCTCTGGCAATTCCAGCCAGCAATTCCTGCCCACATCCCACCCAGAGCCATTCCCTGGGTGCTGTCCCTCCAGCCCTGGCCCCAGCCCCTGCCCAGCTCTCCTGCAGCCCCTGGAATGTGCTGGAAGCTCTCCCTGCAGCTTCTCCTGCCCAGGGAGCACCCCCAGCTCCCCCAGCCCTGCAGCAGCTCCTCTGGGTTTGCTCCAGCTGCTGCTGCTGGCCCCAGGGCTGGGCCAGCATGCCCCACAGCAGGTGGGTCCCAAATTCACCTTTCAGAGCAGGATCCTTGCACAGCAGCCACGGGATATTCCCAGCATTACCCCACGTGTTCCTGGGCATTCACTCAGCTGGAGCAGCCACCAGACACCAACTCCTACCCAAACCCAGACCTGACTGTGGCATTTCTGTGCCTTTCCACCAACCCCAGCCCTGAGCCATTCCCACCAGGAAAACCTGCCCAGTTTTATTTATTTATAGCCAGAGCAGCCTTTTATTTTGATATAAACTTCACAAAGGCAAACAAACCCCCCAAACCCAAATGTCAATATTTTTGAGTATACACTGGGTTAAAAATGCATAAACACAACTTTGGTGAGAAACAAACCCCTGGGAGGAGCTCAGCGTGGTCTGAGCAGAGGCAGGGCCTGCCCAGAGCTGTGAGCCCTGAAACCAGCAGGATCTGGACGTGCAGCACACGGAGAACATCCCAGATTTTATTCACTTTCCAGCTCACTTTGGTCTGTGGGATTGGAAACCCACTGAGTTCAGATTCCTACCTCTTGTGCTTCCCTCTCCTACAAAAACCAACTCAAGGGGCTTTGGATTTTGAGGGAACAGCAGGATTTTTTGGAGACATTCCTTGAGATAGAATTTTTTGTACATTATTTGAGATCTGATTATTTAAGCCATTACTTGAGCTATGTTTTTTTGCAGACATCATTTGAAACAGGATTTTTTTCAGAGACCAACTCCATGTTAAAACCAAAGCAACCAATGGTGACAATTCCCTTTCCTACAAAAACCAACTCAAGGCACTTTGGATTTTGAGGGAACAGCAGGGTAAGATTTTTTGGACACATTATTCGAGATAGGATTTTTTGGGGGGACATTATTTGAGCCATTACTTGAGCTATGTCTTTTTGCAGACATTATTTCAAACAGGATTCTTTTCAGAGACCAACTCCACATTAAAACCAAAGCAGCAAATCCTGACAATTCCCTTTCCTATAAAAACCAACTGAAGGAGCTCTGGATTTTGAGGGAACAGCAGGGTAAGATTTTTTGGAGACAGAATTTTTTTGGACATTATTTGAGATCTGATTATTTAAGCCATTACTTGAGCTATGTTTTTTTACAGACATTATTTCACACAGGATTTTTTTCAGAGACCAACTCCATGTTAAAACCAAAGCAACCAATGGTGACAAAGGGCCCAACTCCTCCCAAAGCCCCAGTGCTGGAGCACCCCCGGTGCCCAGAGCCTGCCCCCTCCCTGCCAGGGGCACAGGACCCAGGGGAAGCCCAGCCTGCCCCCCAGCTGGGCTGTGCAGGGCCCCAGTACCTACTTGAATCGGACCTTCTCGTCCATGTCCACGGGGGGCTCGTGGGTGATGAGGCTGACCAGCTGCTCCATGCACTGCTGCTGGCACAGGAAGTCCAGCAGGCGCCGGTTCTGGGCCTTGCATTCCTGCAGGACGTCATCCTCGTCCATCAGCTCCTCCAGGGTCACATCCTCCTTGTCCAGCAGCTTGTCCACGTGTGACGTTGTGTTCAAATCAAACTTCCAGAACATGGTGATGGCACACGGCTGCCTGGGGAGGGCAGGGCATGGGTTACTGTGGGCACACCAGGGGGCTGAGAGCCCTGAGAGCCCCAGAGCCCTGAGAGCCCTGAGAGTCCCAGAGCCACCAGAGCCCCAGAGCCACCAGAGCCCCAGAGCCACCAGAGCCCCAGAGCCCTGAGAGCCCCAGAGCTCTGAGAGCCCTGAGAGTCCCAGAGCCCTGAGAGCCCTGAGAGTCCCAGAGCTCTGAGAGCCCTGAGAGTCCCAGAGCTCTGAGAGCCCTGAGAGTCCCAGAGCCACCAGAGCCCCAGAGCCCTGAGAGCCCCAGAGC
>VXBS01007932.1:112119-128940 GCA_013400255.1 Sitta europaea
CCCCCCCGCCGCCACCGCCGTCAGTGTCACTGCTGTGCCCCCACAGCCAGCACTGTCAGTGCTGTCCCCACAGCCAGCACTGTCACTGCTGTCCCCACAGCCAGAACCCCCTGCCACCACCGCGTGTCACTGCCATGTCACCTGCCACCACCGCGTGTCACTGCTTTGCCACCAGACACGTCTGCCGGCCAAGGGACAGGCCTGGTGACACCAGCAGCTGCTGGCTCTGCTCCTCAGGGGCACGGGGCTGCCACAGCTCCTGAGGATCACAGTTCCCTCACGCCCAGCCAAACCCTGCCCGGGGCCAGCACGGCAGCAGAGACAGAGCCACCCCCCTGCAGAAGGAGCCGAACACCCAAAGAACTCCCCAAGTTCAGCGGGAGCAAAACCCAAAGGAGCTCGAGAGGCTGCTGATCTGCAGCTCCCTCCACGAGACAGCAGCTCATCCCAAATATCCCAAATAGCCACTAAGAGCTGTGGCTGTCATTGGAAAGACACAGTCCCAAAAATATGAACAAATTAAAAATATCGACCAAGAGTGAAAGTCCATTTTGTATAAACCAGGGAATCATGGCATGGCTGGGTGGGAAGGGTCTTAAAGCCCCCCCAGTGCCACCCCTGCCATGGCAGGGACAGCTCCCACTGTGCCAGGCTGTCCCAAGCCCCAGTGTCCAGCCTGGCCAGGGATGGGGCCAGAGTTTTCAGGGACACAGTTCAGCTCCAAGCACCAGGAAACCCAAGTGTGCGGCAGCTGTTCCACACCTCCGTGTGCCAACACCCCGTGAACAGAGCCCACCTCGGCCACCTCTAACACACCTGAGGACAGAGGGTCCCAGGATACTCCCCAGCCTCCCACGGACTCCCCCCGGGCAGGAAGGACAGCTCGGCACGGAGCAGCCTGAAACCCACCCCGACCCTCTGCAGCGCCTTTGGGAACGCGGTGACACGTTAGCAAGTCATGAACAACCGCCCGACAGAGCCCAGCTCCTCTGCCGAGCCCTCCTCGGAACTCCCAGCTGGAGCAGCCCCGCTGGAGGCCTGCAGGGCCCAGCAGGAGCAGATCCTGCTGCTCCCGTGCGTGACACAGCCCTGCTGGCCACGGGCTCCGAGCCACCCCGCAGCCTGCAGCCCTCCCTGGGCCTGGGGAGCTGGGAATGGAGCAGGAGCACGGGATGGAGCACAGAGCGAACACCCTGGGGCTCACAGACCCACCCTGGGGCTCAAAATAAACACCCTAGGGCTCAGAATGAGCACCCTGGAGCTCACAGAGACACAGAATGAACACCCTGGGGCTCAGAATGAACACCCTGGGGCTCAGGGAGTCATGGAGACACAGAATGAGCACGCTGGGTCTCACAGACCCACCGTGGGGCTCAGGGGGACACAGACCCACCCCGGGGCTCACACAGACCCAGCTGGGGGTCCCAGACACCCTGAGCCGGGGGGATCCCCAGGGATCCCCTGCACCCCCTGATCCCAGCCTGGCATCCCTGGCAGCTCCCGGATGCTCCTGAGTGCTCTCAGGAGCACTCCTGCTCCTGAGATCCCCCCGAGCATCCCGGCCTGGGGCTGCTCCTGCTCTGTGCCTGCTGCTCCGGGAGGAGGGAAGGGATCCCGCAGGATGGGATCCTGGGGGATGGGATCCTGGGGGAGGGGAACCTTGGAGAGGGGATCCTGGGGGAGGATCCTGAGAAAGGGGATCATGGGAGAGGGATCTGGGAGAGGGGAACCTTGGAGAGGGGATCCTAGCAGAAAGGATCCCAGTAGAAGGGATCCCAGCAGAGGGGATCCCAGCAGAGGGGATCCCAGCAGAGGGGATCCCAGGAGCAGGGATCCCAGCAGAGGGGATCCCAGGAGCAGGGATCCCAGCAGAGGGGATCCCAGCAGAGGGGATCCCAGCAGAGAGGATCCCAGGAGCAGGGATCCCCCGAGCCTGTCCTGCCCCTTCCCAATGTGAACCCACGCCCAGCCCTGCTCTGAGCCCAGCCCAAGGGAAGCTCCCCAGCTGCAGAAGGCACGGGAAGCACACTGGGAATTCCTCACTAAAGCAATCCAAGGGTCCATGAACCCTTGACCTGGAGGCTCACGAGAGGAACAGAACTGCTGCCTTTCCCCAACATCCCATGGCACAGCCCAGGAGGCAGCAGTGGGATGGGAGCATTTGGAAAAGGACAGGCATGTACAAAACCCAGCTATTTTTAACAGAATTTAAAGTCTTCCCACTGCCTCAGTTACTTTATCATGGTTGATCAGAAATACCAACCCAGATGAGCTAAATTCAACCCTTTATATAAGTTAGAACTTCCCTCAAGACTTCACTGATGAAGGAAGAGTTTGAGCTGTTGGAATTAAGGAAAAGCAGCATTTCCCAGGGGACCTGCACTGCTGACAGGAGAAAGGAACACCCACAAACTATTCCCTAATCAGTGTCCACTCACAGAAATTTGGGGATTTATTCAGCCTCTTCCCACCTGCTTTAAGAGCAGTCCCAACAAAATCCCAGGATCCCTGAGGCTGGAAAAGCCCTCCTGGCCCAGCCAGTCCAGGCTGTGCCCCATCCCCACCTTGCCCTCAGCCCAGAGCCCTCAGTGCCACCTCCAGGAATTCCCTGGACACCTGCAGGGATGGGCACTGCACCCCTGCCTGGGCAGCCCCTGCAATGGCTAAATACAGCCAAAGGAAAAAAAATAATCTCAGCCTAAACCAGCTGGACTTTCCAGCTTCTCTCCAGCAGAAGCGAGGATGCAAAGACTGGGAAAAACACCCCAGAGGTTTTCCCATTGGGGGGTTTTATACCCTCAACACCTGCACTGACTCTCGGAAATCGGGGTTTATGACACCCTCAGCTCCTCCCTTCTCCCTGTCTCTGCCAGGAATCCAGGGATTAAAGGGTGGAAGAGCTGTAAAACCACCCGGGCACCGCCCCGGTGCTGGGCCAGAACCCCGAAGGGCCAAGTGGCCACAAACATCAACTGACCAAGATGGTCACTCCAGATAGCCAGGATTAATCCCAGCCCACAAACTCCTGCAGCCCTCTCCTGCCCCCACACAGCCCTGAGGTCACTGGGATGGGCTCTGCCACTTCCTCATGGCCAGGAAATAAAGAAAGAAGGACAAAAAGAGCCTTCCACCAACTCTTCTGAGCATCAACCATAGTAAGGGAATTGAAATATTCCCAGAGCCACTGGTCCTACCAGGAAATAAACAGCTGAGATAAACTGCTGGACAGAGTCCAGAGCCCACGGAGCTGCTCCAGGGCTGCAGCCAGGCTGGGGGAGCTGGGAATGCTCACCTGGAGAGGAGGAGGCTCCAGGGAGAGCTCAGAGCCCCTGGCAGGGCCTGAAGGGGCTGCAGGAGAGCTGGGGAGGGGCTGGGGACAGGCATGGGGGGATGGGACAAGGGGGTGCCAGGGCAGGGACCCCTCCCCCTGTGCCAGGGGCTCCCAGCCCCAGTGTCCAGCCTGGGCTGGGCACTGCCAGGGCTCCAGGGGCAGCCACAGCTGCAATTCCAGCCCAGCCAGCAATTCCTGCCCCACATCCCACCTGCCCCTGCCCTCTGGCCCTTCCCTGGAGCTCCTGCCCATCCCTCTGAGGACAGCCTGCCCACCCCTCTGCCCCAGTGCTGGGGGCTGTTCCCAGCCCTGGCTCATCCCCAAATCCACTCCTGCTGGCAAACATCATTCCAACTCTTCCTTCATCAGCTCGGGGTCAGAGCAACAGCAAATGTCTTTTCCTCTGCATGTGGCCATTTGGAAAACGATATGCAAATCATGAGATCCCTGGAACGATCCTGGTAACTGGAGAAGCCACCAAGAGCTGTTACTATTTTAAACTCTTGGCCAAGCTCGGGGAATCTTCCACAGGAGCTGATCCAGCACAGACCCAGCACCTTGTGGTGCCAGAGCCTGCTCCAAAGCTTTTCAGATCTCCACGGCGCTGTGCCAGGAGAGGAGCAGGTTGGAGAGCAGGAAAGGTTCTGCCCCAGAGGCTGCTGGGCAGGGCCCAGAGCTGCAGGAGGATTTGGACACTGCTCCAGGGGGGCCAGGCTGGGATTGCTGGGGGTCTGTGCAGGGCCAGGAGCTGATCCCTGATCCCTGGGATCAGCTGATCCCAGGAGAGGCTGGGGCTGGTTTCTCCCAGATTCAGGTGGTTCTGTGACTCCAGGTACACCACAGGATGCAGGTGCAGCTGCTGTGGTGCCCAGTCAGACACCCAAACCTCAGCAGGTCCCTCCCCAGGGTCAGGCAGCCCCGGATGGGGAAACACAGCCCAGGCCCTCCCAGGGCAGCTCCTGACGGCACTGAACTGCCCACACCTGCAAGCACAGGGGCTGTTATTGCTGTTGTTATTATTATTATTGTTATTATTGCTGTTCCCCCAGCCCAGTGCTGCCTGGTGCCTGACCTGCAGGGCCATGGAGGGTGCCCAGGTGTCCCAGGTGTCCCAGGTGCCTGGCAGGGCAGGGCCAGGGTCATTCCCAGCCCTCTGCCACCCTGCCCAGCTGGAAGGCAGCCCCGAGCCATGCCCAGAGCTGTCAAGGCCTCCCAGGAAAGCAGGAGAGGGGCACTGCCAGGCTCACACAGCACACCCCACTGCCACCTCACAGCAATTTACACTCGCCAGGATTTTATCCCCAAGCTCTGCCCAAGAGATTGGATCATTTGGGTTGCCAACATTTCTCGGCTGCACAAGTTCACTTCCCTAAAAAGGACCCCACTTTCCTTTCCAGAAAGTCACCCCCTGCAGGGATCCAGCAGGAATTCCCCACGGGAAGGGGCCCAGGGGGGTGTGGAGTGCCCATCCCTGGAGGTGGCACTCAGGGGACAAGGTGGGCACCGGGCACTCTGGGACCCGAGAGGGCTTTTCCAGCCTCAGCATTTCTGGGACTCTGGGATTCAGCCTGCCAGGGGGAGAGAATCATGAGCTCCTCACTTATTTCAGAGCTCTCTCAGCCTCCTCAGGCTCCCACCTCAGACTCCTGTGGAACACACTCTGCTTCCAGGATGGAATGATTCCACATTCATCTTTAACACAGCAAAGACTGAATCCAAGACCTCTGTGGATTTCTCTTCAGAGGAATGGGGGAGGCACAAAGGATGGTGAGAAACTCCACAGGAGGAATGGAAATGCTTCCTATGTAAATCCTGGAGCTCAAGGCCAGGCTGGAAGGGGCCTGGAGCAGCCTGGCACAGTGGGAGGGGTCCCTGCCATGGCAGGGGAGGCACTGGGGAGCTCTGGGGTCCCTTCCCACTCAGGGCAGTCTGGGATTCCAGGATTCCATGAACCCAGCCCCCCTGTTCCCATGCCAGGCAGGAGGAACAGCCACGGGACAGCACCTGGGGCAGGTTCTCCCCCAGGGCAGCTCTGGGACAGCCTCCCCAGGGGCAGCACACAAATGAAACCTCTCCTCTGACATCAGGATTGTACACAACTCCATTCTCATCCAGCACCATTCCCTCAGCTCCCAGCCCCCCTCGATTCTTTCTGGAACCCCTGACCAAAGGCAAAGCAGGACACACCAGAGACCTCCAGGCAGTGATCCCAACCTGCTGGGGGTTCATCACTGCCACACACTCCCAAAGAGGAATTCAGCTCCCTCAGACATCCCCTGGCCCAAGCTGCTTATTGAAAACCACTTGGGTGCACTTAAAATTCACTGATAAAACTTATTCTGAACCAAAATATTTCACCACTTTGCCAAGAATCTCCTTTTGTTTTCCCCTTGTGAGCTATGAAGATGAAATTCTTCATTACTCCTTAACACTTGACAAATTAACGAGATCTCTGCTTTTGCATTACAAAATCCTGGCACTATTTAGGTTGGAAAAGCCCTCCCAGCCCAGCCAGTCCAAGCTGTATCCAGCCCAGAGCCCTCAGTGCCACCTCCAGGAATTCCCTGGACACCTGCAGGGATGGGCACTGCACCCCTGCCTGGGCAGTGCCAAGGGCTGCCCACCCTTCCCATGGGGAAATTGCTGCTGCTGTGCCCCTGAGCCTGCCCTGCCCAGCCTGAGGCCCTTCCCTCTGCTCCTGACCCCACATCCCAAATCCCCCCGGCTGTGCCCTCCTGGCAGGAGCTGTGCAGAGCCCCCAGGGCCCCCTGAGCCCCCTGTGCTCCAGGCTGAGCCCCTGCCCAGCTCCTCAGGGATCCTCCATTCCCTGCCCAGCTCCATCCCTGCCCAGCTCCAGCCCCTCCTGGCTCTCCAGAGCTGCCCCCAGGATTCCAGGGGGTCCCTCAGCAGGGCCAGCACAGGGCACAGTCCCTGCCCCGGGGCCATCGGCCTCCTGCCCCCCCGGGCTCGTGCCCAGCCCTGGCTCAGCACCCCCAGGGCCTTTCCCAGTTTTCCAGCCCCCCTGGCCCAGCCTGGGGGTGCCCCCAGGGCAGCAGCTGGCACTCGGCCTGGCTGAGCCTCACCCCATGTCCAGCCTGTCCTGTCCCTCTGTCCCTCCTGTCCAGCCTGTCCCGTTCTCAGTTCCCCCCCTGCCCCGGGCAGCAGCAGGAAGCCACAGGCACAGTGCCACGCTGCTCTGCATGGCAAGGGGCTGTGCTGGGCTTTTTCTTTAACAACAATCTGCCCCTGGCAATAAACCCTTGAAGGCCTCTGTGTTCGACAAATGTGCCTCTGAAATGAAGAGCTCCTTCTAATCCTTCCCAGCCTGTGAAGCTCCCAAAGAAAGAGATGATATCAAGAGCACTTTGTTTTGATCATCAACCTTATCCTCACCCAGTATCTCGTTAAGCAGCCTCCTAATTGCTGCCCTACCCCATGTTAAGGACAGAATTTGCACAGCTTCTTGATTTAAATGTTACTTTTTTAATTAACTGCTCCACACCCAGACACGAAGAAACCGCAGCGCTTCCAAAGCTGCAGGAAAAGGCTGCAGGAAAGGATCCTGAACGCCCTGGGAACAGCACAAAAAAGGCCTTTCTCAACAGCTCAGCCAGCACACACGGAGCTCAGTGCATCGCTGAACTTCACCTCTCCGGGCTGCTCTGAGGGCAGGGCAGTGTCCCAGGCTGATCTGTGCTGCAGCAGTGATTCCCCGGGATTGGCATTTCCAGCTGCTCCCCTGCACTGATGGCCCCACAGAACCAACAGCAGCCCCGAGGAACCCCGGCGGGACCCCGGGCTTCCCATTAAACATTCACCTCGGAGGGTGAGGTTTGCAACTGCATTTGGAAATTAAACCAGCAAAACAAAGTGCTGGGCTGCTTGAAGTGCTCATTTCCATCCCTCCAGGGCTCCAGGCTCCTCCCTCTGAGCCTGCCTCCTCACTTTGATGCCACTCCGGGCTGGCTACTCTGCTCTGAGCAACAAGCGACATCTCCTGGGTCACCACAGCTGAGCCCCGCAGAAATCCCTGGCAATGACCACAGCGGGATCTCAGAGCTGGTGGTTCTTACTGGGGGCACAAGCAGCACTTCACAGAAATGCCACTTTGTCCAAGTCCTTGTGAGGACCTTGGATGTTTTCACCTCTGCTGCCCACACAGGCTAAGGCAGTGCTACAAAAGACACCTCTTTGTACTCAGACTGAGGGCCAGCATTTGCAAACTGAGATTTCCTGCTGCACCCCACGGGGAGATCAAGGGCTGCCCGTTCCTCAGACACCTATTTGATCAACACAGGGCCTCAAGGGAGCCAGAAAAACAACTGCTGTGCTCCTTTCCTGCTCCTTCATCCCAGTTCAAAGCTCCCAAGGTGAGTTTGTGCCTGTACCTGCACCAGAACAGCCCAGCCCGTCACAGGCTGCAGCTCCTACCAGAATATTCCACTGCTCCTCCACCCAACGGACCCCAGCGAGGCAAAGCCCTCAAACAGGACATCAAATAAATGCATTTTTATTTCCTCGAGCTTTCAGGGCATTACAGACACAGTCCATGCAAATTTTAAGACGTTTTGCAGTTAAAAGAAATCAAGACACTTCAGAAGGAGTTCGGAATGGCTGAGGTTGGAAAAGAGCATCCAGTCCAGGCTGTGCCCAATGCCTACCTTGTGCCCAGGACCCTGAGTGTCACCTCCAGAATTCCCTGGACACCTGCAGGGATGGGCACTGCACCCCTCCCTGGGCAGTGCCAAGGCCTGCCCACCCTTCCCATGGGGAGACTGCTCCCTCTTTACCCAATTCCTCAGAACTGGGTAAAACAGCTTTCCCAGGACAAGGCACCAGCAGCCTGCCCTCCCTGCATGGCACCACTTAACCTCTACTTATGAGCCAGGCTTCATCCATCATAAAACATCCTGAAAGGAAAACAATCCCTGGGAACTCTGAGCCACCCTTCGGAGTTCCATGGGTTTTACCTGGACAAAGGAACCCCAAAGCTCAGCCTGCTCTGGGAACCCCAGAGCAGCAGGACACACTCCTGATCTGAGGGCACGGCTCACTGGGTGTTAAACCTGCACTGCTGGGAAAAATGGGGTTCCTTTGCCATGCAGTATTAGCAGGAAATAAGATTCAATCAGCTGGCTCATTCTCCAGCATTGCTGCAGGAGTGTCTGAGCAGGGAGGATGGAGCAGCAGGAAGGGGACAGCTCTGGCTGCTTGGGCTTGGAGAATAACCCAAGGAGTCACTCTGAATTCCCTCAGTCATAACCAAACCCACTGAGGAACCCCATGGAATCCGTGGGGGGAGAGTTTCAAAAGACTGAAAAGGATGACATTTAATTTTCCAAGCTTAATAAAGAATCCTAGAGATTGGAGCAACATTGGGAAAATAACCGAGCATCCACCTTGCACAAAGGCTCATCAGGAGTTCTCTTGGAAGCATGGAATGGTGCTGGGGTAGGGAAGGTGTCCCCACCCTGGCAGGGGCTGCAATGAGAGGGGCTCTAGGCCCCAAACCCTGCTGGGATTCCCTGACTGCCCCAGGAGTGTGGATGGGCCAATGCTCAGGACCTGCAGCCGTTTCCTGAGCAGGAATGGCCCCTGAAGCCCAGAGCCAGCAGGGCCCTGCAGCTCCTCCTGCTCGCCCCAGCACTGGCCCTGCTGGTTGGCTGGGGGTGATCCCACCTGCTTTGCCCAAAATAACACATTCCTGACCAGGGCACAGTCCACAGCTCCAAAGCAAGCAGGATTACACAACAGGATTTTCCCCACATGGCCAAAGTCTCCCGTGCCCACCCAGTGCTCCCGTCTCACTTCACTGCTCCTGGGAAAACTCCTGCAGGGATCCAAACCCCAAGGATACCCTCAGCATTCCTCCTTGCTTTTCTCCTCTAGAACTAAAAATAACTCAACAGTTTTGTTCTTGGGCACTGCTTCATTCCAGCATTTGCTTCCAGGTATTTGAGAAAACAGCACAGAGAAGCTCCAAGAATCCCAAAATCCCTGGGACTGGAAAAGCCCTCCTGGCCCAGCCAGTCCCAGCTGTGCCCCATCCCCACCCTGTGCCCAGCCCAGAGCCCTGAGTGCCACCTCCAGGAATTCCCTGGAGACCTGCAGGGATGGGCACTGCACCCCTGCCTGGGCAGTGCCAAGGGCTGCCCACCCTTCCCATGGGGAGATTCCTGCTGATGCCCAGAATCCACCTGTGACAAATGAAGCTGAAGTGCCAAGACACACCATCCCTCAGCAGAGCTGCTGCTGGAAACAGAGGGAGGAGCAGGGAGGCCATGGACACACTGGAAGCACTGCCCACCCCAGTACCAGTTATTTCATGTGGCAGAACAAAGGTGACAGGAGGGAAAACAGGCAGCCTGAAATTGCCTCTTTTGCAAGAGGAAGTTACGGTGTAACAGCCATGACTGGGTGTGCAGTCACTGCTGGCACCACATCCCAAACCCCACACCAACATCCGGCACCCTAAAGCCCTTAGAGCTTCTGGAAACTCCTCTGCTACCCCAGCCTTGAGTTTTCAGAGCCCTCAGTCACGTGCAGCAGTCTGGGAACAGCCATAATCAAGCAACTTTCTCTAAAGAAGCAGGAAAAAACTCAGTAAAGTACTGATAAACTTCCTCTGAGCTTTGCCAGGCACTGAAGGAGGTGTGGAAACCCTGTCCTCTGCCCTAAGGACCCCAGAGCCCCCCAGTGCCCCCAGGGCAGGGCCCCCTCCCCCTGTGCCAGGGGCTCCCAGCCCCAGTGTCCAGCCTGGGCTGGGCACTGCCAGGGCTCCAGGGGCAGCCACAGCTGCTCTGGGCACCTGTGCCAGGGCTGCCCACCCTGCCAGGCAGGAATTCTTTGCTAATATCCAATCTAAACCAATGTCTCCCTGCCCTCTGGCAGTGGGAAGCCATTCCCTGTGTCCTGGCACTCCAGTGCTGATTCAGGGTCCCTCCCTGGCTCTCTCAGACACTTTCAGACCCTGGAAGGTGCTGTGAGGTCTCCACACGACCTTCCCTCGCCCAGGCTGACCATTCCCAGCTCTCCCAGGCTGGCTCTGGAGGTGCTCCAGTCCCTGTGTGAACTCTGGGCTCCTCTGGGTGTGTTCCAGCAGCTCCACGTGCTCCCGATGCCAGGAGCAGCAGAGCTGTGCCCGTGCTCCTCGTGGAACACAAGCCCAGCCGTGCTGGGCACGAGCACAGCAGCAACTTCAATGTGGGTCAGTGCTCTGGCCTTAGAGACACTGCACGGTTCTGAACCCCTCCCTGCTCCCAGCTGCACTCCCCCACCCGCCGGGGAACAGGGAGAGGGGCTGCACACGGCAAAGCATCAGCGTCTGAGGGGCCCGTGTGGGCTGGAAAAGCCCTGGGGCAGCAGCCAGCCCAACCCCCAGGCTGCCTGACCCCGGGGAGGGGTCCCTGCCCCTGCCCCTGCCCCTGTCCCAGCCCTGCAGGTGTCCCCTGCCCAGCCTGGCTCCCACCCAAGGGGCAGATATCCACACTGAGATGACTGATCTGGCTCCTCCACTGACTAAAAAGGGAACCCTGAACCGTTACCTCAGGGAGGGATTCACATCTCAGCAGTGTGAACTTTGGGAGAGGTCCCAGCCCCTGGAAGGCCAAGGCAGAGTGTGAAACACATTACTGGGGGGAGGGGAAATAGCTAGAATGTCCTGGAAGAGAATTTAGGATGTACCATGGACAGTGATGTAGGAAATCAGGGAATCCTGGACTGCTTTGGGCAGGAAGGGACTTCAAAGACCATCTCATTCCAACCCTGGCAGGGAACAAGGACCAGGAGAATGCAGAAGGAGTAAATAACAACTGAGCACAAAGAAAAAAAAAATCTTCCAACTGAAAAATAAAAAGGAAACTAGGTGCAGAGCTAAGCTGAAAAAACATCCTTTGGTGTCTTCCAATTTGCTAAATGGTGCAGACTGAGCACCTGCTCAGCAGGCATGGGGTGTCCTGGCTCAGGGGCTGAGGGCTCTGGGATAACCTGGATATTCCATTGCCAGGGCTGAGACTGACTTCACCTAGAAGGGAATCATGGCTGCTGTCAACACCACTGCAGCCCCATCACATTCCAGCCCCATCACATTCCAGCCCCATATTCCAACTGCCCGGCAGAACTTCCAGCAATGGTCAGAGAAAGGGAAACACAGAGTCTGGGTTAAAGGGACCCCAGAGCCCCCCGGTGCCCCCAGGGCAGGGACCCCTCCCCCTGTGCCAGGGGCTCCCAGCCCCAGTGTCCAGCCTGGCCTGGGGCACTGCCAGGGCTCCAGGGGCAGCCACAGCTGCTCTGGCAATTCCAGCCAGCAATTCCTGCCCACATCCCACCCAGAGCCATTCCCTGGGTGCTGTCCCTCCAGCCCTGGCCCCAGCCCCTCCCAGCTCTCCTGCTGACCCTGCAGGGGCTCTGAGCTCTCCCTGGAGCCTTCTCCTCTCCAGCTGAACATTCCCAGCTCCCCCGGCCTGGCTGCAGAGCAGAGGGGCTGCAGCACCTCCAGGGCCTCTCTGGGTTCACTCCCGGGTCCCTCTGCTGCCGGGAGCTGCAGAACTTCCCAGGAAGGGGAGGTGCCTGAGCCCCGAGAGGCCGGCACCGGCACAGCCCCGCCGGGAGCGCCTTGCACCACGACACTGCCAGTGCCACCCACCCCCGGCCTGCGGAAAGGGCCCGGAGAGCCACAGCCCTGTCCGTGTGCTCCGTCCCCCGGCGCTGCCGCTGCCACCCCGCACGGACACGGTGCCAGCCCGGCCCGGGGCCCGCTCCTGGCAGGGAGCGACCGTGCCCTTCGTCCTCTGCCTCGGGGACACGGGGACAGTCTGCAACCTGTGAGCTCGCAGGCTCAGTTACCCTCCTCAAAGGAAAGAAATCCATCTTAGCATAAAAGAACTCAATTAAACGGCGTCCCGGGGGATCTGCCGAGGGAAGCGAACACAAATAAACAGCGAAGGAAACGCGACCTCCTCAGCCCGCCCCGCTGCACGGCCAGGCGAGGAGGGAAAGGAAGAAACTGCCACATGGAAGAAAGCCCCAAATGTCACAGCACAGCCACCGGGGCCTTCTCTGAGGTGTGACAGAACTCAGCCCTCACAAGGAATCAAAGGCAAAACTGAAACTGAAGCAGCTTCTCGTGTTCTATTTCCTTCTTCCTTCCGGTGGCTGCAGCAGCCAGACCATCCCCACTCCTGCAGGTCTGTGCCTCTCCCAGCGCCGGGCTCTGCTGCCACTGCTCCCAAAGCTGCCCAGGGAAATCAGAATGCAGTGACTCCAGAGTCATCAGTGTCACTGCAGGCCACAAGCTCTGAGCAGCAGCAACCTGCAGGGCTGAAATCCCACTGCAAGCCCGGGCTCCCAGCACAGGCACCGGAGTGCAGCCGGGGCACTGCCGGCCCCACAGACCCCGGCTGAGCACACCGAGGTTTGGGAAGGGTCCCTGCAAAGCTGAGGTCCCACAGGGCTCCAGCTCAGAGCCAGCTCCCCCCAGCACCTTCACAGATGACCTGATGTGGCTCGAGGGGACACCAGGGAAGTTGGCAGATGGTTCAGAACTGCGAGGAGCTGCTGAGTCCCCAAAGGCAGAGAGGCCCTGCAGAGACCTGGACAAACCCGAGGCTGGGAACCACCAACCATGCGAGGTTCACCCCAGGCAGCTGCTGGATTCTGCACCTGGGCAGCCCTGGATGCACTCAGGCTGGGGTGGAGAGGCTGGAGAGCAGCTCTGGGAAGGGTCCTGGCGGATGGCAAGGGGGGTCTGAGCCAGCTGTGCCCTGGAGCCAGGAGGGGCAGCAGGGACAGCATCGAGGGAGGGGATTGTATGGGGAGGCCCCAGCTCCAGTCCTGGGCTGGGCACCTCAGTACAGAACACAACTGGAGCTGTGGGGAGCATCCAGAGGACATGGGGATGGGGCAGGGCCTGGAGGAGCAGCTGAGGGCACCTGGGTTCAGCTGGAGGAGACTGAGCTCAGACCTCCCAGGGGCTGCAGCTTCACCCCGAGGATGAAGGGATGGGGACAGGGCCCAGGGAAGGGCTGGGGCTGGGCCAGGCAGGGGCAGGCTGGAGCAGGAAAGGTTCTGTCCCAGAGGGTGCTGGGCACTGCCCAGGCTGCCCAGGGAATGGGCACGGCCCCAGAGCTCCAGGAGCTGCCACGGGTGCCCTGTGGGATTGCTGGGGGGTCTGTGCAGGGCCAGGAGCTGATCCCTGATCCCTGTGGGGCCCTTCCAGCTCAGGAGATTCTGTGAGAGCTGTGCCAGAGAAGGTTTTACTCTGCCCTGGCTGGGGAAGAGCTCTGAGCTCTGCCTGCCCGCAGTGCCTCCCTGCCCTTTGCCATTTCACCAGAAGGTTTTCTCTCAGCCCTTCCAGCCTGCCCTCCCGCCCAGAGCAGCCCAGTGTCCTCAGGCACCCCGGGCTGCCTGCAGGGGAAGGAATGGGGTGTGTGGGTGCTGTGACAGCAGGGACAGCCAGCCCAGAGCACTCCCTGCTCTCAGGTAACAGGAGCACACAGGAAAGAGAGCCTGAGAGGGCCAGGAGGAGCAACCCCAGCCCAGCAGCTGCAGAGCTGCCAGCTCAGCTGGGGAGCTGCACTTCCTCCTGACATCACCTCACCCTGGCTGTGGTGACAGCCCCGGTCACAGCCCAGTGCCACTGGGGTTTGCTTTAAAGGCACCCCTGACAAAAACGACAATTTTGGTCAGGCTTCAGGCCCTGCAGACGTTTATTACTGTCACTCTCGAGGTGCCTCTGCTCCATCTGGGACCAGCAGGCACTAAGAAACACAAAGATGGAACTTCCAATTCTACATTCCTCCTAAATCCGAGCCTTTTTCATCTGAGATTCTCAAGCTTGGCTGCGAAAGCTTCATTTCCTGAGATAACTGGTATTTATTTGCCCAAGTTTCCCTCCAAACCAGAGTTAAGGTGCAGGTAAAAATAGTCCAGGCAGTGGTAATAATGTCAATATTGGTTATTGCAGTGCTGGTGGCTGGGGAGGATCAAAACAAGGAGCAGGGAAGTCCATCAGGAGCGAGGGGAGGATGGTGGGAGGAACAGGGAGCAGAGAGGGAAAAAGAAAAGCTCAAGTAGAGAAACACAGCAGCAGCCAGGAAAGACAACACACTCCTGCTTCCAATAATATTGAATCAAAGGAGACACTTAAGAGCCTTTGTTGCTACTCCTGGTCACACAGAGGCCACATTCCTTCCCTGAGCCTTCAATAAAGTTCCAACATCTGTGGATTTTCCTTGAGAAGGAGACAAAACCACTGCAGGCTGTAAATGTAACTGGGAGCAGGGCTGTGTGCTCCCTGTAAACACAGGAGTGCATAAACAGGGCCAGGAGTGAGGGACTGCTGCCAGCCCAGCTCCAGGTCTGACAGCCCGGCCCGAGCGCTGCCCTCACTCATGAACTCACCCTGTTCACTCCTCAATCAGCTCTTCAGGAATTCTGCATCCAGCAAGACAAACCCTCCTCCCTGTAAAGCTCTCTGCAGTTCTGTCAACCTGGCACAGGCTGCCCAGGGAATGGTCCCAGAGCTCCAGGAGTGTCTGCACAGCGCTGCCAGGGATGCCCAGGGTGGGATTTGGAGGGTCCTGGGCAGGGCCAGGGACTTGGGGCTGGACTGGATGATCCCTGTGGGTCCCTTCCAACTCGGGATATCCCTTGATCCTGAGACTGAAGCACCCAGCTCCTCCTGTGCTCTCAGCTCACCGACCTCACCCCTTTCTCCAGCACCATTTGCACCCAAATTTCCCAGTTATTCTTGTTCTACTCCTGTTCCAAACCCAAGATTTACCCCAACAAGAGCCTCTCCTATTTCCTGGCATTCCAGTTTGCCCATTTTTATGGCTGAGCTGCAGCTCCTGCCCTTCAAGCACTCTGACTCCCAGCCCCTGTTAAACCATCCTGCTGGATGCCATCCCCAGAGTCAGGACCCCGAGCACAGAACCCCTGCCTGTTCCACCTGCACCTGCACACCTGGCTGCCAGCAAGGGCAGCAGAAGAAAAGGCTCATCCCTCTGCTCCCAGCCCCGAGCTCTCCCCAAACTCCAGTGAGCAGGGACAGGACCCAAGGGCACGGCAGGAGCTGGGCCAGGGCAGGGTCAGCCTGGATGTCAGGGAAAGGTTCTGCCCCAGAGGGTGCTGGGCACTGCCCCAGGGAATGGGCACGGCCCCAGAGCTCCAGGAGGGTTTGTGCAGGAGCTGGATCCATGATCCCTGTGGGTCCCTCCCCACTCAGAGATTCCATAGCTCTGTGATGCTGGAATTCCTCTATACCACTGCTGGGCTCAGGGAAGAAAAGTTTTGTGGCCCCTTTGCCACCAGAAAACTCAGGGGAGACCTCAAACGAAGCATTCCCTGCTCAGAGCACAGAAAAGCACCTCGGGAAAACACTGGGCTATCTCCCTACCGAAGAGGAGAGGAAGCACTAATGAACCAACGCCCCCTTCTCGCTCAGGACCTGCCAGTGGGGACAGCAGCGCCGGGATTCCCTCCAGCTGCCTCCCAGTCCAACCAGCAGACTGTGGATCCCAGTCTGGAACACAGCTGGGCCCACCCAGGCAGCCCCCTGCTCCCCAGGGCAGCCCTGCCAGCAGTGGCCTGGAGCTTCCCAAACCTCCTGTGAGCCCACAGAGCGCTTCTCTCCTGGTAACAAACCCCCGAGCAGCAGCTCTCACACAGCGCTGCCTCGTCGTTATTATTTTTGACAGTTTCCAATTTGTGAAGTCAGAAATCCACCCCGTCCCTCCCACAGCACACGCAGAGCTCCTGGAACACCAGGCTGAGCAGGAGATGCTCCCCAGCTCCTGCATCCCCCAGCAAACCTTCCCCCAGCAGGAGGTTCTGCTGGAAGCCTGCCTGACACGCACCTGCTGCTGCAGCACGGCTCTGTGCCCACCAGGACGCTGCCCCACAGCCCTGCAGCCCAAGGATCAGCCACGGGGAGCACAAGGATCACCAGGAATAGCACTGTGCACACGGAGAACAAGCCCTGGTGTCAGCCCAGCTTGTTCCTAGCCAGCCCTCATCACCTCTGCCGGGCGAGTGTCACCCAGGCCAGCCCAGGCCACGACGTGCTCCCCCTGACAGCCCAGAATGTAACTTTGCTTCCCATGAGATCACCGTTGGTTGCCATGGAAATCCCTATACTACCATCCACCAAGGGGTTTTTTTTACCACTGAAGTATTTTGGCAGCATGTTCGCTTTTAAGTGTCAGAGTAATAAGAGAAAACATAAATGTTTCTTTCTCTCATCAGGCTTTAAACAGAGCTTAAAAACCCAAATCTGCTCCGAAGAGCTTGGTTCAAACCTGTGGGGCTGGGCAGGGCTGGAATCACCACCTTCTGCTTTCTGAGACACAAAACTGAGGAAAACAACCTTCAAGTTTTTAAAACATCAATTTCCGAGTGGGGGATCAAGTGAGGGAAAAACCTCTCAGGCCCCTCCGAGTTCTCTCAGTTTCTCTTTTTCACTTCCTAGTTCGTCTTTTTTTTTTTTTTTT